>OU696577.1:6489439-6561939 GCA_916048095.2 Sacculina carcini
AAAATGGCGTGAAAGTTTTTCTCTCATTTGTTATCCACCCGGTTATTATTGTGTAAATAATATATATTTGCGTGATTTTGATTAAAAGAATGGCGTTTATCAACAACGCAAAATATATTATCCAATACAATTGTGATATTGATTTTAAATTATTGATTTGTTTAAATATCCGTTGTCTGTGATATTCTACTCGTTAATATATTCACTGTGCATGCATGTGTGAATGTGCGCCTGGCAGACCATGTCGGCGCTTGTCGGCGCTAGGTACCGCGTCACACTGAGCCTGGCTCGTGTGTTGCACGTGCCTGATATCAACGAGCAGGTGGCGAGTGAGCCGCTGCAGTGCTGGCTGCGCTTCTGCTGGCCCGTGCAACATCACACTGTCGGTCAGTGATGTATCGAGCCCGGCCACCGTGTTTCCTCTGCTTCTTTGTGTTTACATCCGGGGCTTCCTAATCGGGGGTGCCAAGCTGGTTTGTAGGAGTGCGAGTATACCTGTGCTATGCAGACAAAAACAAATTATTCTTGTACCAAATATATTTTTGTTTATACTTGCAAACGATTTCTTAAAATATCTATGAACCCTATGAATTATTGTTGAATATTTTTTTTGTATATTTAATATTTTCGTATAGTTATCAATAATTTAGGGCGGGGGTTCGAGAACTGACTGTTTATTTGAAGAGGGTGCGAACACTGAACACGACCAAGAACCCTTGTTCTATGCTTATTGTGAATTGTAATTAACAATAATTACGCTAATGTAAGGTCGGTCTTGCAGTCGAATGGCTAAAATGCACTTGTTGCGCATCTGAGTGTGGGGCTCGATTCCCTGGCGAGGTGTAACGGTTGGGTTTTTTTCTCAAAGGTATGACCCAATTGCCGCATGACGGGTTTCATGTGTGCGCTATACCGTAGTTCTTTCTGTGCTGGCTGCGTGACTGAGGGATAACCTGTGTGTGTGGCGGCCGGACCTGCGGTGTGCCAGCCGGGGCCGTGAGAGGCTTTGCCTCCGCATAATTACACGCCAACATATGATTTCCCCTCTACTGTGTTCAAATCCATTCACAATAAATTCAGTATACACACCTCAGTCTAATTGTCTTGTAATAAGGCTGAATGATTTGCGTCTACTATATGACTGACTGATGTTTGACAGATTGCGTGTGGATGCTGTTGCATCAGACCGTGCAATTGTGTGCAGTTATCAGCAATATATCTGCGCTTGCAAATATGAATGAATTTGTATTTGCGTGTGATTAAAATCCAGCAGCTAAACGTTCACATTTGCATATGTGTGTGTGTATGTGGTTCGATGTGATGGTGTTCATATTGGCCGCTAGATGGCGCTGTCGAGTGGACAATGCAGTGGCGCGACAGTGTGCCAGTCACTGCACGCGTCAACCCTCGACTAGCTCACTCGGCCCAGTTCGAGTATGAAGCAATTGGCGGCGCCATTGGCGATCATCTGACCGACACGTGCGCCGAGCATGCCGGGGTCAGGTGTCACGTGATTGTGCGACGCACCAATCAGCGCCGACACTCGCTGGTCGCTCAGGTCAGTGAGGTCGCGTGCCAGCGATCAATCTAGAACTGTCGCAGGCTTTGTGTTGGTGAATTGCCGTATTTTCCCGTGTATAAGAGATCGTTGTGTATAAGAGACCCCTTCAACTTTTAGGTAAACATTTTGATTTTTTTTATGTATATTTTTATTCATCGTAGAAATGATTAACTTCCAGGTGAGCTACATTCATTTAATTATTTAGAAATAATTAAATGCGCCGTTTTTGGCCTGTTAGAAAATATTTTTGAATTTTATATATGCTCTCCTTAGATGTTTCATCATATATCATTACATACTGGTTCTATAAGACTTACTTCCATTTATAAGATATTCCTTATTTTTACGGTTAAAATTAAAATCATAAATATATATTATACACGGTAAAATACTGTAATTTCATTATATAATTGAGTGGGGGAATATTTCTGCGTGTGCTAACACACACACACACACACACACACACACACACACACACACACACACACACACACACACACACACACACACACACACACACACACACAGTAGCTTGTAGTTCGGGCAAGCGGCGACAGACTGTGAATGCAATAATGCGCATTAATTGTCACATAAACTGTGACAAAATATAACATTATGAAAGTAAAAACAGACCTCCTAAAATAACTTAAAGTAAAGTAAAGTATATATATATATACATATATATATATATATATATATATATATATATATATATATATATATATATATATATATTAAATTACCAGAAACGTAGTGTAAAAACCAAAATATTCAGTCCATGGTCGATATATTTTCTCATAGGTTGAATGTCATGTTGAGTAGGTCTGAGTCTAAACGGTCGAAGAATCGTTTGATCTGAATCAATAATACAACAACAACAACAACAACAACAACAAAACATGTATTTCATATAGCGCTCTAATTATCATAGGCGCGAGGAACGGCTAGCTATAAAATGTATACAATGTGGAATAAACAAAACAGTATCGCATAAACAAAAATATAAGCAGCGATATACTATGAAGGAACAATTGAAAATAACTATGGATGAAAAAAAAAAATCAAACAGTTATTCACACAATATAATTATTCATCAGAGGAGACACCGAGAAGATATGTACAAAGAGAAGTGGAAAAAGACCTGTAAGAGAGAGAAGATCGAATTTTAAGAGGAAGTTCATTGAACAAACGAGGTCCAGAGAAAAAAAGAGATTTCGAAGACCAGGTGGAGTCGTTGAGAGCACGGGGACAGAAGAGACTACGTGATAGTGAGCGGCCCGGACGATCAGAAACAGTAAGAAGAGAACGGAGATAAGGAGGAGCAGAGTCGGAGTGGATGATCTTGAAGATGATGCAGCAAACCTTGTGATGGATTCGCTGCCGTGCAGGAAGCCATCCAAGTTGGCGGATGAATTTCGAGGTGGGAGTTCTCGGTGGAAGAAGAAAAACAAAACGGCAAGATTGGTTTATAATTTTCTGAAGCGAGCGTATATTTTTACAAGAAACATGAAGATAAAGAGAGTTACAATAGTCTAACCTGGAGAAAATTAAGGACTGTACAAGTGTGATTGCTGTAGCATTATCAAGGAATCGACGGATAGGATAAAGTTGGCGGAGAATAAGACGACAGGAGCGAGTCACACGTGATATGTTAATTGAGAAAGAGAGATTGTGATCAAAATGTACACCAAGATCACGAACACACTGAGATAGGGGTAATGGAATTATTGGAGGAGATAATTTGGGAGGATGAAACACAATATATTCAGACTTGGAATGGTTCAAAAGTAGATGGCGTGATGAAGCCCAGGATGTAATATTATTCAAAACCGCAGAAATGCAATTTTCTGAAAATTTTGAGATAGGAAAGTACAGCTGTAGATCATCCGCATAAATGTGGTAAGAAATAGGAAAACGATGAAGAATTGGACAGAGAGAAGACATATACAAATTGAACAATAACGGACCCAATATTGATCCCTGAGGTACGCCACTGGAAAGTTGTACAGAACTCGAAAAAGTGGAATTAGAGCGAACAGAATAAGAACGATTAGAAAAGTATGAATTCATCAATGAAAGAGCCGTAGAAGAGAGTCCAATAGCGGCAAGGTCGTCACACAAAATTGCATGATCGACGAGGTCAAATGCCGAAGAGAGATCCAGCAGAACAAGCAGAACAGAGTCACCAGAGGCAAAATGATTGAAGATATCGTTCAATAGGTGCAAAAGGAGAGATTCAGTGGAACGATCAGATACAAAGCCAGATTGAAAAGGATCGAGAACGGTGTTTATCAAAGGTGATAATTGCTCGTGTATGGCCGACTCCAGCAGCTTGGCAGTGAAGCTCAGAACGGAAACAGGGCGGTAATTACCAGGACAGTTAGGGTCAAGAGTGGGTTTTTTCAGTATTGGTGTGACAATAGCAGATTTATCAGCAAAAAGTAAACCATGTAGAAAAGAAGAATTGATGAGATGGGAAAAAATGAGGGAAAGGAGGTGAATGGAGTCAGACAAAGCAGAGAAATTAATCGGATCGAGAGGACAACGAGAAATTTTAAGTTTTTTAATAAGGCGAGAAGTATGAGCTACCGAGATATGGGAGAAACTAGACAGAGTGGAGGATGAAGTAGTATGAGTGAGAACTGTAGTGGTTGTAGGAAGTAGGGCACGAACCGAATTTAGTTTTTGAGGGAAGAATTGAGCAAAAGTAGAAGCCGAAATAGGATTGGGAGAGGAGCTGCCAACTGTCAACTGTTTTAGAGTGGACCACTGACGCGAAGGAGAACGAGCACAGTCTGCAAGGCGTGACTTATAAAAATCGGCTTTGGCCGTGGTCAGTGTAGTAAGAAACGAATGTCGAGCAGAGCAAAAAGAGTCCCAGTCACTAGGCGACCGAGAGCGACGCCACCTACGCTCAAGACGGCGGGACGAAGTTCGCATATGAACTAAGTCCGACGAAAGCCACGGAGGGGGACGGGTCACATGCATGTGTTTATCGTGTCACTTTCTATAAATAATTTTGTGTATACTAATTAACTGTGTGTTATGTTGGTAGTCCAAAACTGATCCAGGAAAACGAGACATCGAATACCGAGCGCACAAATAATTTTATTAGCTTAATATATAAGTATAGTTTGGTAAACTATTATCTCATAATTACAATAGTGTAGTATTCATTTTAATCGGGGTTATATGAAAGGTGAATGATCAATGATACTTGAGATATCAATTTTTAGCGAGACGATGGTGACAGACGCACACACATACCTTCATACTAGGCGTGTAATGAAGAGGCAATTTCCTGTCCAGAATTGCGGCTTATGCGTTTATAAGTGCAGATTAAGTGTGTTGAATGTGATATTTATTGAGTTGATTAGTCGTTCAGCTTGTTTTGACCTATATATACAGCTGGCCCTCCAAATAGCGGAAACGAGAAAATATTCCGCTGCTTGTAGGTTTTCGTTATTTGGAGGTGTAGCATACCTTTTTACTTCGAATCGTTCATTTTTCACAAATTATTCCCTTATTACTTACCACTGCATCTTTTTCATATGATTCTGCCAAAAACGATTCATTGCCGGAGAATATTGCTGAGTTTTGCGGCGTTCTCCTCTAGACGTTGTTAACTACACTTGTTAAGTACGGTTAAACATGCATAGAAAACAATTAGTAAATCAGCTATATATTACATTCACACATTTACATAACATTAATACATAATTACAATAACGAAACAATACAATAAGATACGATACCCGCAGCGGCTGAACACGCATACGCGGGGAGCACGAATAAGTCGCGGGAACACAATGAAGCGAGCGAACACTCTAGCACTGTGTGACAGCACGCACTATTCTCGACTGAAGATGCTAGTGTACCCGCAGCGGCTTGACACGCATACGCGGGGAGCACGAGTAAGTAGCGGGAGCACAATGAAGCGAGCGAAGTGTGTAAATTTATACAATGAAATGAATTTATGTAATGAAACAAACACGCAACGAATATAACGCAAACACACGCACAACATAAACATGCAACGCATAAACTAAAATAATACAACGACAATCAATACAAAAGAAACATGTGTGTGTGAATAAGTGTGTACGCCACAGGAGCCCCCTCCTCAGATCAGGGCGAGAAGCGAACAGGTGGCCTGATGCGTCGGCCTGATCGAGAATGAATGTGTTGTGGTGTTGCTGTGTCACCGGATAATTGTTGTGATGATGTTGGCGCACCGGGAAGTTGTTGCGAGTGATGTTGCGATGCTGCGCGTGTTGCTGAGCATGTTGCTACGTTGTTGCGCGTGTTGCTGAGCATGTTGCTACGTTGTTGCGCGTGTTGCTGAGCATGTTGCTGCGTTGCTGCGCGTGCTGCTGAGCATGTTGCTACGTTGTTGCGCGTGTTGCTGAGCATGTTGCTGCGTTGTTGCGCGTGTTGCTGAGCATGTTGCTGCGTTGTTGCGCGTGTTGCTGCGTTGCTGCGCGTGTTGCTGAGCATGTTGCTGCGTTGTTGCGCGTGTTGCTGATCACTTCTTTGAAGATTTAGACTTACTGTCCATCTCCAGGCTAATTCAGCTATAGCGGCTGGACACGCAAAAATCAAGACCAAGATCGAGATCGCAGATCGAGATTCATGATGTCAGATGCAAGTGTACCTGTAAAACCCGCAGCGGCTTGACACGCATACGCGGGGAGCACGAGTAAGTAGCGGGAGCACAATGAAGCGAGCGAACAACCCTAGCACTGTGTGTCAGCACGCCTTATACTCGACTGACTTGTCCAACACCTGTAGCACCGGCCGGAATACCTTCACTCCAAGTAGGACACCGGTCACGTGACCGTCTGGAAGGTGCCGTGCGATGTCTGAGCAAACAGTCGTGTGAATTGTCGCGGGGAATAGCGGGACTACGATCGTCGTGGGTGGTGTGAACACACAGTAGTACTTCCGCCGGCTTGCGTGGAGAATGGGCAGCGCACACAGGCGGCTCAGACAGACAGACACAAGCACACACGCGGCGCGAATATACAGCGCGACACAAACACGACATAGCCAGACGGCGATGACATAGCCAGACGGCGACGTAAACACACGGCGCAAATAGGCGACGAAAATAACACATCCGGTGGTGTGCACGGTGCGAACATACATACAATCATATTGCGAAGTGTGTAAATTTACACAATGAAATGAATTTATGTAATGAAACAAACACGCAACGAATATAACGCAAACACACGCACAACATAAACATGCAACGCATAAACTAAAATAATACAACGACAATCAATACAAAAGAAACATGTGTGTGTGAATAAGTGTGTACGCCACAACGTCATGGTTTTGGTATGCTGCACTTTGCAGGAAAGGCCCGTTTTATCAATGTTGACAACATCATTAGTCTCCGTTACTATAGGAATTTCAATGTTGTACGAATACCTAAATTCCTGAATGATTCCTTTGCGAGGTCCTCACCAATCTGGGGTATTAGGCGGCCCCCTGGTTTGCCTATGCCTAATACTATGCCTATGTATATATTCGGACCTAATAAGTCACACATTTCTACCAATCAGCCTGCAACAGCCAACTGTTGTCAGTCGAAAAGCTGGAGTCAATACATTACATACATCCTCTATTCAAGAATCACACAGAACCTCCGTTTTATGTGATTTGGAGTTGTGATACAAAGATGAGTGGAGATGTGAGTGGGGAACAATATGATATTCCGCTATTCGGAGATTTAAATTTCGCTATTTAAAGGTGAAATTAACACGTACTTGATAGTCTTAATCGGGACCGAGGAAGTATTCCGTTATTTGAAGGATACCGCTATTTGAAGGTCCGCTATTGGGTGGGCCCACTGTATTGAGAATTGTTGGGTTAACACTAATTGGCTGAATGAAGGTGAAAATTGGCGCATACGGTTTTTTAGTCTAGCAATCGGTCGGTCGGTCGGTTAGTATTCGGTCGCAACGAGAACAGTATGTCTAATCCAGCCTGAAAGACGTTCAGCTGAGGTATATTGAAGACAAGCACATGCATAGGTTTAAGGCGTCGAAAACGAACATCTAAAACATTCCTATTCCGGAAGATCACAGGTGCACAATATATACAGATTTTATTATGAAAATACACAAGCAACGCATGTAATAACTGCGGGAAAACTCCGCCGTTCACTGGTACCACAGTCACGTTCTGTTTAGCTTTCTTCATGTGATTATATGATACCCTCAGTGGTTATTTTGCCAACCCCATGATGCATTGTAATCAGTACGACTGGACAGTAATTGATTCCAGAGCTGGTCCTTAAGGTTATTTTCCGAAACTAAAGCAAACTCTGTCATTGGGCAAAACTCCTGTTAGGGAACTGATTTCATCAAAAAAAAATTAGGAATTTCCGAAAAATGACTGACGTTAATCTTGGGCATCCAAAATTCGATATTTTATCGTTAGAATTATAAAAAAACATTTTTATTATGAGAGCAATGGGATTGGGCTCTAGCGCCACGGTTTCTTTTCTAAGCTTTGCAACTTCTCATAATATCCCGGTTGTGTCGTTCAATACATCTTACTCTACTCTTCTCAAAATAGAACAGTATATTTATTGTATAACAGTGGCGACACCAATGGGGGCCTGGAGGGCTGAATCTGCCAAAAATGTACCTGATGTAAATGTACCTGTGGTAAATGTACCTCCGCCACTGATGTACAGTATACCCAACAATACGGGTAAACAGTATCGGCATAACTTTTAATATGCTTATACATGTCAAATAAGAATTATTCCACATGACACACGCGTTGGACGTTTAGTGTCTTTTTTTTAGTTCCGGGAGAAGGATAGGACAGAAGACAACTGCCGTTACAGGGGGGGCACCAACTCTGCTGAATTATCCCCCCCCCCCCCCCCCCGGTCCTGACAGTAGTTGCTCCAAGGGAAGAAGCAGAGGGTCCGCATTTAGTCGCCTCTCACGACACCCAGCGGGTAAGGCGGCATTATTCTTATCCCCTGATCACAGGGACACGTTTAGTATCAACTGCGTGTTCACGCGTTAAACATGCGCAACATCGTTTTAATATTTCTCTTTTATTCGTGTTTAATTTTATTGATGTTTGTATATACGCAAGCGTTTGGCTTGAGCTCGCTAAGTCCTTTTAGTGGTACTATTTTATTATACACGACTATAATTTACCGTAGATCTAGGCCATTAAACCCATACTTTAGTCCACAATTGTGTTCCATATTTTCAATGCTGCGCTTAATGGCCAGAACTATTTTAGAGCAAAAATTCAGCCTGCTAAAGTTTAATTTATCCGAAAAAAACAAGTTTCATTCAAATATGCCTTATATCAGTTTTAATAAAGTAAAAATATGTATAATAGTTTGGTAAAAATGTCAATTAACACTTGAATGATAGGAAAGGATGAATTTTTTCAACATATTGCATATGTCGAACAGACAGAACAATTGAAAAATACTATCGGGGTAATTTTTTGGGTGGCTTTATTGAACCTTAATACGAATAACCTAATATAAGACATTTGTGAATACGCTTGTTATCAGGGCGAAACTCAGCCAAAATGCTGCGATTTCTGTGCGAAATTGCCTCAAATATATGGTTTGGCCAGTGAAATTCTTCAAGACAGCAATGGTCTTTCTCAGCCAAATATTTTCGGCATGTTCTGGATTAAGGGGTGATTATCAATTATAATTGATACTTTTTTGTTCCGATACATTTCTATATCCCGATACCTATAGATTCGATACTGTAGATCATTCACCGTGGAAGAGGGCGAGAATAGATTACAAAACCGGATCTTTCGGCTCCAAATATATACGAACTTACTCCTAATGTTAAGAATGTGCTTTTGTCCAAGCTTAGTAATCAGTAGGGCTGCCAAAAAAGTAACCTTAAAATCCGAAAAAAGTAAGTTTATTTTCGGGAAAAAGTAACCTAAAAATTACCTGAGTTTTGATGTTATTTTCACATTTGTATCGCTTTATCACATGTTTATCACGCCTTTGCTGATTAGTGCGCTATATCAAATACACGGTTTGTTTGTTGCTTGCTTGTGAACATAAAAAGTATCCTATTAACCTATAAAAAGTCGCCTAAAAATAACCTAACCTTCGTAAATATAATCTCCTTCAAAAAAGGTTCTGTTTGCAGTTCTGAAGGAGGAAAATACACCAGTCCTTCTTTTCTATCCTCTTTCCGAGTTGGTACTATTTTTCCACCCTCTCTCCGATCTGGTACCATTTTTACAACAAACCACCAAAAGTGATTTAATATTATTTGGCTAACATCGCAAAAAGGAGCATACCCATCAAAATGCAATTTAAAGTGGAAAGCTAATACAAAAGTGAAATACACTAATTGCAAATGTAAATATTTTTAGTAATGGTCGCACTAATGTTTATATTGTTTCAATGGAACTTTTTTATCAAATATCACGTGCTACAGCTTGTATATCAGTGTGAGCGTAAACACTGCATGTGTGAATGCGTCCTCCCAAATGTAGCACCCTGTGCTCACAGTCTTATAAATGTCAAACGTGGGAAAATGGCGCTATCTCACGCCCTGAAAATCACATGCTAATTCCTGTTCAAGTAAATGCGTACTGTCAAGTGCTACAGTGCAGTATATGGTATAGAGAGCTCACACATCGTACTATCCCACGCTCCAAACATCTCACGACACCCTCCGGTTCGTGGACATTTCCTAAAATGGAATGACGCTATCCTGCGTACCCAAAAACGTATAAATATCGAATAGCACAGATATTAAGATGAATACCAATTGCTAAATCCTAACAGCAGAAATGTTGACATTTCTTGATCTCCAGACCTAATATCTCATCTCTTTTCCTATTTTATCCTCATATATACCGTTTTTGTGCCTCTTATCTGCAAAAAGTCACCAAACTTCGTTATAAACTTACCTAATAACAAGAAATATATCAAAAGGTAACCTGACGATAAAAATGTTACCTAAAAGTAAAAAAAGTAACCTGACGATGAAAAAGTAACTGTTGGTAACCTAATAACTTTTTTAATCATTATCGTACACAACTTTTTCATGTAGTTCTAGGTAGCTTATGAAAAAGTGACCTTTAGGTGAAAAAGTAACTTTAATAACTTTTGGCAGCCCTAGTAATCTGTAATTTACTATGTGGTTTTTGTCCATTATCTAATTGGAATGCCTGCTACGAGATCATTGATTATACTTGGATGTTTATGTGTGTTATATGAATAGTCTATTGTGGTCTCAGTGTTCATGGATATAACGCTGACCTTGGACACTGTGTTTTGCCTTAGGGAATAGACGTAAAAAATGAGTCGAGTTGTTAACAGTAACACGGAAACGCACAGAGAATGAGAGAGAGAGAGAGAATGGGGTTGTCCTTCAGAGAAGAAGAGCTACTCTGCGGTGCTTGTGAAGAATATGTATGTCGTGTGGCTGTTCCATTGTCGGCTGGAAGTCGTGTCGTGTTACTTACGTGTCGTACGAGGCCGCTGTACACACATGAAATAAGTCGCCATGCGCCTAATGTTTGATTCTATTCTCTCGGCTTGAAACACTTTTCAATTAAAGGAAGCTTCTCTTGATTACTAGTTCACTATTCAGCATTCACTCGCTATTACTCGCTTTTAATGTGTTCATAATTAATTATTCGATTCAGCATGGTTCATTTAATGTTTCGCGCTCTTAACAAAACATATTAGTGTGTGCATATTGAGAAACTAAGTTTTGTATTTATCATTTACTAGTTAGCTATCTTTTATTTACATGATTCGCAACTGAATGCCAATTTTACATTAGAAATTGCACTCAAGAACATTATTTGTTGAAAACATTTATTTAATCTAATTCTATGGCTACAAAACCAGGATTGCAGGCGTGCAATTTATAGCATTAGAGCTCTTCAAGTCTCTCCTTGTTAATTTATTTAAAAAAAACAAAATGTCTCTCCATCCCTATTTTCTGGTCTGTTTTTTTAAAACGTGGGCTATTATTTGATTTAGGGAGCCGTTTTCAGGCTGTCTCATTTTTGTTAATATATGCACGTGTGGAAGGCGTGATATAATTCACCGATTTGATCGTTTACAGACAATAATTATCCTGTATGCTCCTAGTTGACCATCGTTCTAGATTTTCAGCGCATGCAATAGGCCCGGAATATTCCCCAACGGTATCGTCCTCGTGCGAAGCTTAATAATCAATGCGTACATTATCTGACATGTGAAATATCGTCTGGTGGCATTCGCACGCAATAGGCGGTATAATCCGGTTATTTTCAAATGAAGACATACATGTATTTCGTACTGTTCTATACACATCAGTATGACGTGTTTCAATTTAGCACTAGTTGCTCATGACTACAGTGCAACATGTCACATGCATGCATGCAGTGTAATTGTCAAACAAATACACAGGTTGACAAACCTCATTTGCATGTGACTCCAACGAGCCGTTCGAACGATTATCTTTTCTGGCTAATGCGTAGTCATTGATCTGTTAAGGCGAAGTGGTTCTTGAGTGGTATCAATGACTGTTGGACATTTGTGTTATAAACCTTTAAAGCGAAGACCAGTTCCTTCAGTTGATTTTCTGATCCAGTCGTCCAACTGTCGGCTGACCGGCTCTGATATCTGCTGTTTCCAGCTGCCTACTTTACCCTGGCGTATAAAGCTGGGCATGTACATGATGCCTGCGTCCTGGTATATGAGAGTGTTGGCCCAGCGGTTGCTTTTCATTTTGTCAAAGCTAAGATGGTCACACAATTTCACCACTTGATCATCCGTCAATGATTTGCCGAGAAATGCGGCAACTTTGCGCAGTGTTGCCGCCAGATCATTTTTCATCTCTTCATAGAAGAGGAACAGGAGGTTGGGGTGATGTCGTAGGTTCCAGGCCTCGAGTACATGTGAGAAGTAAGGAAGACCAGGTAGAATTCCTGCCATGTAATCCATTGCAAGATCATCAAGCGTTCCTTCGTATTTAACGGCTTTGCACGTTGAAAAATGATGATAATACGAAACTAGAGCATCCTTGGGATTTCTGGCCACGTATATCACCTTGTTGGTACGGAGCAAGTCTGGTCGAAACATGGATAGCGGCATATGTGTCTTTACAACGGTTTCTCGTCTGTACCACGGCTTCACATAGGCACGCAACATTCTTGCCAGGCCATACCATGACGTCGGACTAGTGAGTAGATGGGGAACGTACTCTCTGAAGAACTCTGTCGAAGGTGAGAAGTAGAGTGTACTGCCGACATCCTCTGTTCGATTATTGTCCAACCACGTTTTTGCACCAGCAAAGTCACAGTTGTGTGTTAGAAGCCAGGTCATCTCGAGAGTCCACGTGGTGCCGCTTTTCGGCACTGTACACACCACTACCTGACCAGGCACGATGCAGTTATCACTGGCATAGCGAGGAAGATAGTCTATGGCGCTTCCTGGTAACGCGAACCTGCCTGCTCCCACCTGAATTCCCCCGGGACACATACAACGACATCGACCCCGGAAGCGACTGACATCTATTGGTCGCACTTCGACTTCGCGACCTGAATCCAATTGCACGTAGATAAGCTTGTTATCGGCAGCTGCCGAAACGGCTGCCTCGGCTGATTGTGCGGCGGATCTTGGGGTGCACAAGGGCTGCTGAAGACGTTTGTGTGCTGGGTTTTGCTTGTTGCTTCCATTTCTCTGCGGGTGATCTGTATTAGCGTTTTTCTCCACTACGAACCTCAACGAACCTCTATCAACTGATTCAAGTGTACTTTTCTCGTCGATTTCTGCACTGGTATCGGTTGGCGCCTGAGGCGTTATGTAAGCGGTCGCTCCTTCAATATCCTCTTCTCTCTGTAGAATTCCCATACTGAAGCACTTGAATGATTATTGTCGTTGTGGTCTTCTGGTTCTGGTATTTGGTGTGGGGATGTGACACCGAGCACGCACTGTCTTGGACTGTCCTCACATTCGTGCGTCGGCTGGTCTTATATAACCTCGCCGCGCTGATTCCTTGCTGTGATTGGTCAGCGAGCGATCCTCGCGCTGCTGTGGCCGTGGCGCCCCGCACTCGTCAATTTTTGAAAGCTTCTACAAATGGAAGTGTCTTCCTAGGCGCACGTGCGTTTCTGCCATCTTATGGCTCGGCAGGTGAAAGTCATCGACCCTCGATGTAGTCTGGTCTATTTGTGAATTTTGTATAATTGTGACATGGCATACTCAACGTGATAAGGCGCTGATCATTGTGTCTGTTTGTGTGTGTGTGTGTGTGGTGTTCATGCCGTTATAACATGTGTTGTTGCCGGCTTGCGTCATAAGTATTATTTGCTAAATGTCACGTGCGCTATGCTTTACGCGTTCAAGGCCGATATGTGTACCTCGTGTCATGCATTGGCACCTGCTGTGTGTGTATTGGATATGCTGTGACACTCTGTGCACAAATACTTCTTTCCAGCATGCTTGTGCACGTGCTCAATCTATGTATTCATTTTATTAATCAGTGCATTTTAGTGTTTTAATCCAGCTTGGATTATACTAGTTTTTCATTACTGTTGATAAATAGCAAACGTTTTTGTGCATGCTAATCGTCGGGGCCTTCGGAGTCATGCTAATCTTCTCTGTATAGTTCCATCGGCTGCATATATACAGCCGTGGCTAGTACAATAAATATCAATCTTAAAAATAAATCAATATATTTCACGGCTATATATTAGGCTAATTTGTATTTTACCAATCCGACAAGTATGTTGCTAAAATAAATGACGTTGATTTGATAAACATACCGATTTTCAGGACAGAAACATGATGTAATTATTCGTTAATATTTATTGTACTGATTCTATTCGCTCGAATTATTTTTCTTTTGAAAATTCACTTGCGTTCGTGTTTAATGTTTGATTAAAGTCTAGCATATATGATGATACAAATATATATAGTAATAATGTATAGCAAATATGTTGATACAATATCGCGAAATTATACAAAACTCATTATTTTTTTCAATTTCAATTTTTATTTGTAGTAAATTTATTCATTTTCCTAGTAGTGGCTGTGTGCATAATATAAACAATTTGTTTGTTTCACTCCTATCGTCACTGTTCTTTCTGCGCTCAACAGTTTTGTGTTGTGTTTTTTTGGTGATTATCTCAGCGGTATGTGATTGATATGTCTATTCTCGTTCCCATTGGGCCATGATCAACACCTCACACGCACACACACACACACGCACACACATACACACATATCACACACACATACACATACAGATAGAGATATATCATTACCAACACACGTGAATGTGTTGGACATGCACTTCATTCTGAATGGAACTGTGTTTTTTATATTAAAATTGACACTCAGTTGAATTGTAATATTTTTTTAGTTATGCTAGTTGTTTCGTCAGTCTTGTCTGCGCACTGCACATATTTATACACACGTACACACATGCACATACACTGGCAGTATATATTTGGCGCATTTGTGCGTGATTGTGTGAGGTCGTCGTTTATTATACGTCGTTTCAGTATTTGATGTCATCACGTGCCAGTTGGCGATCGCTTCACAGGGTCGCACACAAAACTTCGCGCCCACACAAACACACACACACACACACACACACACACACACACACACGTGAGCGCTGGCGGTGACCTTCCGTCCAGGTAGACAGACGTGAGTGTGTATGCGTGTATGCATGTGTGTGTGTGTGCGGCCGCTGTCCTGCGAGCTCGTCCAGGATGTTAACCTCCGGCGTCTGCGACGTTTTGCTTGCACGCGCTTTTGTGTGTGCGTGTGCGTGTGTGTTTGTGTGTGTGTGTGTGTGACAAGAAGCTCTCAATGAATGTTTCCTTGTGTGTGTGCGTGTGTGTGTGTGTGTCCTTACGTTCATCTGTACCAGTGTGTGTGCGTGTGTGTAATCACTTCTCCTGTCTCTCTTTCTTATCTCGCTCTGCTGGTGGCCCATTTTCATCCATGGCGTTTATATTGTGTTATTTTGGCGAGCGGTGGTGCGATGGAACGGTGGTGTGTGCCGACTTCGATCTTCTTCGTGGAATCTGCAGAGTTCCTCTTCTCTCTCTCTTTCTCCCTTTCGCTCTGCATCTTCTCCATCGTTTTGGCGCGGCACATCTCGCTCTTTTTTTCGCTCTGTTTCGTTTTCCATTTGGCGCTTGTTATCTGTCGCGGTGTGAGTGTGTGATTGACCTCTTGCGGTCACGCGGCACCGACCTAGTTCGCCACTCACGAGCGCATGCGCAGACGTGCTTTTTGCTGGAATCTCAGCGCGCTGCTTCGAAATGACATGCTTTTATCGAGCTCACAGACATAGTCGGACGAATCTGACGTTTTTCTGATTTACTCAACACATACACGCACATGCTCACACACACACACACACACACACACACACACACACACGTTCACACACACACACGCACACACACATATGCACCCACATGTATACACTGAACGGTTCGTTGGATGTATGAGTGTAGCTTTTGCCTTGTGTGCGATGAGAAATGACAAGTGTGAGAGCGTGTTTCATCCATCTTTTGATTTATTCGAAATGTTTCTGAAGTGATTTATTTTCACATCAAGGGAAGATCAATGCAACAAATATACCTTAGTTTGGTATTCAATTCAATGTATTCATCTTCCAATAGGCTATATCTATACTTTCAACACAAAAAATCGTACAAATACAAACATACACAAGCCATCCAATTGCCTATGTACCTGTACGCAATTCAACATATACAACAGCATTGATATGATTCAATGCATAAAATAGTATCTTTCACTCAACTATTAAAGAAGTTGAGAGTGTAGCTGTTTCGAGAAGGATTTAAGCGAGGGAGAGGACAGTAGATGAGATGGGAGACTGTTGTATATGCGAGGAGCAGCGTGTTGGAAGGGGCCTGTAGACCAGGAAGATTCACAGTGACAACGAGGTTCAAGAGGGATTTTAGTTTGTCCTGTATCAAGAGGACATGCATGTGGAGAAAAAATTTCATGTAAATACTGTAACATCATAATGAACCATCTCTTCATTTTCCACAACAGAGCTGATAGATTCAATATATTCATATATTCAATATATGACCAGGTGTGAACAACGAGTAACGGAGAGTTCAGGTCGGTAAATGATACCAATACCACCCCTTGTAGAGCGATTTAGAGGCAAAGGCCGAGGAACGCTTTAGAAAGAGAAATGAGAAGCAATGAATGCGGAGAGGATTGGTGAGTCGGATTACAGAAGCCAGGTTTCAGTATGACAGAGAATATGGAGGTTATGTGAAGTAAGGAGCTCGGATATGTAGGATGATGTATCTCAAGATGATTTCAAGATGAACTAACTTTGTAAATAGAATGACGTTTAGTAAATAGGATGACGGCGAGCAGGCATCAGGGGTGCGTCATGGGATGCCAGAAAGCCTGGAAGGTCAGGAGAGAACTGTACATGACGGTAATTCAGTTGTTTCTGTGCGGGCCCGAATCGATTATCTTACCACCATGAATAAGGGGCAAGACAAAGGAGGATGATCGTGGGAATGTTTAACAACAACAACAACAACGTATATTTATAGTGCGTATAAATAACACACACGCGAGCCAATAAAAAATATGGCACACGACGATAATGGGAGGCGTGGTCGCAGCACCAACACAAATATGCGACATGTATAATAACACAAGGTAAGCAAGTAAACGATGAAAACGAAGAGATAGTTTGGTGTAAGGTGTCAGAGAGTGGGTGACAGGTTCAAATGATAAAGAGAATAGGTATTTGCGTAGGGAAGAGGTGAATGAAGCGTAGGAAGAAGAAAGAAGGATGTGAGAGGGGAGCGAGTTGTAGAAACGAGGTGCGAAGAAAGAGAAGGATTTTGCCGACCAGCAAGATTCATTTATAGCTCGAGGACAGTTTAGAGGGCGAGTGATACGAGGGGACAAGTGTGAGGACTGAGAAAGAAGGCGAACTAGATAATGAGGCTGGCCTATACCATGTAATAATTTGAAGATAATGCAGGCAATCTTGTAGTGTACACGTGGGATGATGGGTAGCCAGCGGAATTGATAAAGATATTGAGAAGTGTGACGGCAAGGAAGAGGAGACAACACACATCTACAGGATTGATTCAGGACCGATTGGAGAACTTTTAAGAAACAGCGAGTAATGTTGAAATAAAGGGAAACACAGTAGTCAATGCGGGGAAATAAAAGGGATTTTATATACTTGATCGCAGACGCCTGGTCCAGAAATGGCGAATGAGATAGAGAGCACGGAGGATTAGTCGACAGGAGCGAGCAACTGAGTAAATATTATTTACAAAATTAAGAGATGAATAAAAAATGACACCCAAATTGTGCATAGAAGAACGTAGAGGAAAAGGGAGGACAGGAGGAGTGGGCCGTGGTGGGTGGAATACCATGATTTCTGTCTTGGATGAATTAATTGAGAGACGACGAGACGCCGCCCATGATGAAATGTCAGAAAATAAAGAAGAAATGTCGGGTGACGACACTGGAAAAATTAGGTGAATGTCGTCAGCGTAAATATGAAAAGTCACAGGATAGTGAGACAAAACAGAACATAAAGATGACATGTATAGATTGAAGAGAATGGGTCCTAAGATAGAACCCTGAGGAACGCCTGAGGACAATGGGATAGCATGAGATACCTCAGAGTTGAATTTAACAGAATAAGACCTGCCTGATAGCTCATAAGAGCTCATAAGCTCATAAGTGCTCAGAGCTCATAGAGAAGCGCTCATAAGTGCTCATAAGTGAAAGAGCTCATAGGTGAAAGAACCGTAGAAGTAAGGCCAATCGAATCTGAAGACATATCCAGCATGGCTATTAACACGTAATTTCGATAAGAGAACTGAGAAAACACGCTGTCAGCGACAGAGGTAAGGACAGTTTCTGTTGAATGAGAAGGTCGGAAACCGGACTGTTTCATGTAAAACATTTGACTCATTTCACTATAGTAGAAGAGCAGTCCTAATAATCGGTATACATTATATAACGTCATACGTTTGAAGAAATCAATTGATTAATTGTTTGGAATATTGTAAAATGTAAAATCTTCGCACGTTATTCGCTCACAATATTTCACTATCAGCGATCATTTCTAGAACCGATTATTTTGGTTCTGGCAAGCGGTCCATAACCCGTGGGGAATTAAAATCTTCATTTGTGGGGTATGGACCACTTTCAACAACCCACAGTATGGATTCAAGTGGGGATTTAAAGGTCGGATAGAAGGATGAATGTGTGTTTTATCAACACGAATTCGTTTGTTTTAGTTTCTAGTCTCTTCGTGACATTCAGTTTGATGGGACAACTATATATTTGATGTCTCAGCGCTGTTGTGGGAAATGTGTACACTCAATCAGAGTGTATTATTTCATATTTGCTGTTTTACTCTCAAATCACTATGAGCTGAATGAAGGCAAGATCGATGGAAAGTAATGATCTTCTCCGATTAGGTGACTGGGATCATGCACTGTCATAAGGGAGTTACTAATTTCCTTGCATTCGTGTTGAAACGCACAGTTTCTTGCGGCTAAGTGACCAGCAAGCATACATGGTGGGGACGGCAGATAGCTTAGCTAAGTCACTGTTCTTGTCATATTACTAAGCTATTTTCATTTACTTGTTTTTTATCACTGTATAGCTTGAAGAGGCTCTTGAGTGGCGGTCCATTTTACGAATATGATTACTGTTCATTTTATACATTTAATCACAAATTTTTTCTAATTTATCGGTAGATTTTTCCCTTTTTTCGTGTCTTTTTTCGTTTGTTTCGTGTTTTTTCGTGCTTAGTTTATGTGAAACTGTTTTTGCACTCATCACTCACCGACAAAACGAGGCGATGCTTTGCTGCGACAAACAGCAGGGATCGCGGCTGAAATCGAGTCATCATTTGTGCATGCTTTACGCATCAGAAAAGTTTGGTCCAAAAATTTCGCTTCCAGACGGAACCTTAAGTTTTTGGTAATATTCCTGTATAGTTGGATTTGTAATATTCCTGTATAGGGATGTGGAATGTCGTAACGCTTTCTTTAGCAGAGCCTGGTTATCGGCGGATGGCCATGAAGGAGTGGCTTGACCATGTGTTGCTTTTCGTGGATCAGCAAACATGCGTTCATGAGGAGTTTGATAAGTTGCGACACACAATAGAGAACGCATACTGTGGAGTGCGTCCAGTAGTACTGTTTCCTACATAATCACAGGGAGCGAACGAGATGACAGAGCGAGTCTTATGGTGCGCCACATTGTTCCATTGAATCGTTCAATTTGACCATTACCCCGAGGATTATACGCCGATGAGTAGCTGGTGCCCACTCCTCTCTGATGCAAGAAATTCTTATATTCTGATGATATAAATGCGGGGCCTCGGTCGGAGTGAACGTAGTCGGGTAATCCCCAAGTGGAAAAGAGTTCGGAAAAGCATTTTATGGTTGAACTGGCAGACATATCTTGTGTGGGAAATGCAAAGGGGAATCTACTGTACTCGTCTACGATGTTGAGAATGTATCTGTTCTTCGAAGTTGACGGCAAAGGGCCTTTGTAGTCGATGGACAGTCTCTCGAATGGTATTTTAGCTTTGATTAGTGTTCCTGTAAATCTTATGAAATTTGGTTTTACGGAAGCACATGTGTGACATTTTGCGATCATCGTTCTAATTTCTTCAATAGAAAAAGGAAGGTTTCTTTGCCTCACGATGTGGGTCATTCTCCGAATGCCAGGATGACACAGTGACTCATGTATACGTACAAGATCGATAGGCAAAGTGACAGATGCAGTGCATCCTGTTGCTCTAGAGAGGGCATCAGCCACTTGGTTCAATCTTCCCGGGCGATAGGTGATATCGTACGCAAAACAGCTAAGCTCCAATCTCCATCGCATTAATTTTTCGTTCTTGATTTTCCATGATTTTTCTTGTCGAACATGAAGCGTACAGACTGTTGATCGGTTACGAGCCTGAATTTGCGCCCCAAGAGGAAATGCCGCCATTTTTTGATTGATTCTACTACAGCACATGCTTCACGCTCAACAGCAGATTGACGCTTCTCTGACTCTGAGAGTGAGCGTGAGAAAAACGCGACAGGTTTTCCTTCTTGAGTCAAAGAAGCTGCAATGGAATGAGCGGAGGCGTCTGTTTCGACTGTGAACATAGCACTCTCGTCGATGGCTGTCAAAGTCGAAAAGCAACATATGGTCAAGCCACTCCTTCATGGCTATCCGCCGATAACCAGGCTCTGCTAAAGAAAGCGTTACGACATTCCAAGTACGACGATGAAGTAGAAGTAGTTCGCCTCCTTCATGTGAATCCGCAATGGGCTCGCGTCGCACATCAGGACGGCAAAGAATCCACTGTGTCTATTCGTTGACTGGCACCGGCAGCCCGAACGACATCCTCGGTACAAACTCAAACTCATAGAATGGAAATTTGTGGACTGCGCATATGTACTCTTCTTTTCGTTTACGGTCAAATTGTATTTCTCTGCAATTTTTTTGAAACGCTCCAAGTTGTGGTCGTGCTCTTGTCTGGAGTGTCCGCAAATCGTAATGTCGTCAATATATGCGAACGTATCTTTCAGGTTTTCAGCAGCAATCAGTTCGTCTAGAACTTGTTGAAAGCACGTCGCTCCGTTTGTATCACCGAACGGCAAACGAGTAAACTCATAAAACTTTCCCCCAGCTTCGAACGCAGTGTATGGCCGATCGCTGACTTTCAGTGGGATTTGATGGTAGGCGCTTTTCAAGTCGATGGAGCTGAACCAACTGTACGACGATATCTTTTCTACCATTTCTGAAATTCCAGGTACTGGATAAGCAATGAGATCGGTGTATTTGTTGATGGTTTGAGAGTAGTCAACGGCCATTCTCTTTTTGTTTGCTTGGTCTACCACAACCACCTGGGCCCTCCATGGACTACGGCTTGGAGTTATTTATATATTTATTTATATATATATTATGCCTTGTTTGAGCAACCTGTCCACTTCACCTATGATAAATTGAATATTTTCTTTTGAATATTGACGAACTCGGTACAAACAAAAACTGTACTGCGACTGAAGCTGAGGAGCTGGCAATCAGAGATGCCTACATAACAGGTATATCTTCTAACGCAATAAGACAACGTTTGCTGGAAAATCTGTCTCTAAATTTGTCTTCCGCAGTAAGTCAAGCACGAGCTCTTGAAATGGCTCATTCAGCTTCATTCAGCTTCATATTCTATTGACAATTCACTACCATCCACTGTTTCGCTGGTCACTGGAAAATACCAGAGTCAACAAGCAGCACATTGTGAGAATTCACACAAGAAAGCAGAATCACTGATCGGTTCCTGTGAAAATATTGCTGTGACGCATACGCGAAAGTGTTATTTTTGTGGAAGGGCTGCTCACGCCAGATCTGATTGTCCTGCTCGAAATTCTAGTTGCGCTAAATATCATAAAATCGGTCATTACGCCCGTGTATGCAAGTCTTCAGCACGGCAACGTTCGCCGCACTTTAAAAAAGCCAACGTTCCTGAAACAGTGTATTGGTTACTTCAGGATGTATAGGGACGTACTTCTCCCCTATGGCGCTTTCTACCATTAGGACTTCGGTGAATGAGCAGCTTACCGATTTCTACACGATGTTATCTATATCGCTTGCATATTTGCAGTTGGCAATGATGATTGAGCATTAGTTAATTTAGCAGTAATGTCGTGTACCGCTGTGAGTCGTTTTCGGCTACCTGTGTGTGCGTGTGTGTGTGGGTGTATGTATAATGGCGTAGTCAAGTTAATTTCATTATGGACTATGGTTCTCTCGGTAAAGTGAATATCTGATGCTTCTTATTCTCTCATTATGGTTCTATTATGAATTATGATTATCTGAATAACGTGAAAGTCTATGATGATATTTGTCCCTACCGTATTCGTTAAATATCGCTGGGTAGGCCCATATCTTGATGTCCGCTCGTCTTGAGGGATGTTTTCAGCCGATGCTCCAGTTAGCTATGTATATGTGCCTTATATGTGCATGTGTGTGTGTGTCTATGTGAGAATTGACACAGGGGGTGTTGAGCAGTCTGCGGATCACGTCCCTCTTGGCGGCTGTTGATTGCGACCCCAGCGAGACTAGTGTATCCAGCACGTTCTCCGTTCCGCTGTTCCTCACCTCACCGCCGCAGGGTGAGCCGGCACGACCCTGTCTCGAGGTGACTCTCACTGTTGATCGTGTCACGCCCCTCATATCGTCGTCCACACGTGCTGCTTCTCGGAACGTTCACATTGACCGTCCGACCAGTGAACTCTTGCAACCCTTCAGCGGACTACTTCAGCCACACCAGCACAGTCTCCATACTCGTCATCATAACCATTATCACTTGCCTGCATCACATAATCTCCTGCCCGATAAATTGCTAACTGAACGGGCGTCACGGTCTGCTATCAGCTCGTGTTTGTCCGGTCGCGTGGTCGTAACACGAACGACCGGTGATGGTCGCACGGTGCGCTTCGCCGACGACAGTGACAGTGAGTCATCGGACAGTGGAGGTGATACCGAACACATATCACGTGCTGATGTCAGTGGTATCTCGAGGTTGGCGTCCAACAATCGTTGCACCGACGGTGGTTCTGAGTGGCCTTGTGCCGGTGATGAAGACGACAATGAGGTCGGCCAACATGATGATGATTATGATGATGACTTGTGTGATCGACAGCCCATTGTGTTGACCAGTCGCCGCGGTCAAGTAGGCAACAACACCAACACCGGCCATAATCACAGCAAGAATGCGGGTGATGCTGGTGTGTCTGCTCGAGCTCTGTCTCCTCTACCGGAACAACTGGAGGAAGAGCATGAAGAGCCGGTAGAGCGTGAGAGCAGTCAGCTGCAAGGCTCTTCTCTGACCATTCACTCGGATTCGGCGAGTGTTTCGTGCGGACAACGCGTGGATATCGATTGTGCAGCCGACTTTAGCAGCTCAGACGTGTTGAGGCAGATAGAGGAGGATCTGCGGCAAATGAGCACCGCTGGCTCGCTGAATGTCGCCTCCACTGTCACCAGCATATCTGCTTCGGCCGACCGCCGGTCTGGCAGTGGTAGTGGTGGTGACGTAGGGATTCACAGTCAACCTCAACCGGCCGACGCGTGCCGCACAGATGCGGACTGTACTTATAAGTCCACCGCCGTCGCCAGCGGGGGAAATTTAACTCGGCCCGTCCAGCCAACTGTTCCGCTGTCTGGGGTCACATGGCGGGCTCAGTTAACAGTGCTCGAGGCGCTGAATGTGTCGCACGTGCTCACCGCCGGTAACGTGTGTCCGCCGCGAGTTTATGTGGCGGTCGAGACGGAGAGTGGCGTGAGACGAAGCCAATGTGGAGGTCTGACGGCGACTCCACGCTGGAACTGGGCGTGCACGCTCACTCTGTCCTCTCAGCTTCTACTGCAGGTACCTCTGACTCACTCACTGACAGGTACCTCACTGCACTCCTGCACTCACTCACTGGCAGGTACCCCTGACTCACTCACTCGCTCACACTCGCCGATCAGAGGGGGGCCAAGGGCCTGAAGCCCCCCTAAAATGTTTCCGCCAACTCCTCATAACCAAGGAGTGCACTAAAATAGGTCAAGAACAATAGTTCTCTGTAGAATTTGTTGATATAAGGATTGTCGCAAAGCATATTCGCACATTATTGGGTGTGTGTAAACGCGTGTATATATCATTGTAAAATGCCCAAGTCAACTTTCACACGCGACCTAATCACTCTTACATAATTCAGCCCCACTCCCCCAAACAAAAAATGCAATCTGGATCCGCCACTGCTCCTTGACTCATTCTTTCACCCCAAACTCTACTGCACACACCATTGTACTACTGTTTCGAGCCTATGCTACCTAATGATCCAAACAGAGTGTAAACTCAGTATTGCTTTATTATTTAATGCCTATTTAGCGTCAAAATGAATGATAGATAGAATGATCGATAGATATTTGTTTTTTAAACTTTTCGAAGGTTCAAGAATATGAACACGTGTTATAGAATTCTGTTTCACTGGTATTTTAATATGCTTTGTAGTTAATATTTGATCTTGTGTCTTAATATTTGATCTTGTTTTATTTTGTATCACAAATTATAATTTGATTTGTGTTCTCTTTTTGCATTGTTTCTGATTGTAATGTATTGCACCACTAAGTTTAAATGTTGGTCCATAATACAGCTATTTTTATGAAATTGTATCCCACGATATGACCAGAAAATTATCCCTACACACTAAACAGCGATGTAATCTCTTCGCCATTGGAAAAATACGAGTAATACACAGGAAATGTATAGCATTGAAATTTGAATTTTAACGAGTTCAAAATTGAAGTTGAAATTTGAATTTTGATATGTGCAAAACTGTTTATAACAATTTATTAGAAAACTAAGGCAGTCATAATTTAGACTATATGTACAACAATGTAAACACATTTATACTAGTGGCGTTATTATAATATTTTGTTCAACAGGATTTTCACTACTTGGTGCTGAAAGTGTGGCACCATCACTCGCGCGAGCCAGCTGCTGCCAGGAGCGCGGCTGACGGTGCGACTATGGTGGATCAAGTTCTAGGCGTGGTGCTGGTCGACCTGACCCCGCTGCTGCACGGGCTTGATGAACTGGCTGGCTGGTACAATATTGTCGACCTGTCCGGCCTGAACCGCGGCCAACTCAGGGTATACTCACACCATTGCCACCAGCACGCCACATCTGACAATGTTCAATAATGAAAAATACTATGACAGCGGTAAACAGGGATCATTGCTCAATATAATAATAACAATAAGACATTTGCTATATCGCATTTCAATGATAAAAGCGCGATATGATGCAGATTGGATGGAGTGAAATGAATAACCAGATTAATGAAAAGCGCGCACATAACAAGACATAGCAGTGTTCGAGCGAACACTAAAAATATATCCAAAGCTCAAAACAACAGTTGCGATGGAAACATGGGCACAATATGGACTAATATACAATAGAACAAATATACCTCAACGACAAAGAGATAATCACAACATTATACAGATGTGGGATAGGTGTGAATGTGGTAATTTAACCATGGTAATATTACAGTATGCTTTTCTATGTTATACATCATACTTGAACAATATTTTCCCTCCCTTACTCACTTATTTCTCAGTGACTCGTTTAACTCTAATAACGCCGAGCGTGTAGATTTGCTGATATTTGATTCATTGGCTTATGTTGTGTTGATAACATCCTAAGTAGCAGCAGCTGCCGATTGTTACGGCTAATACACGATGTTCCGATCATATTGGAAGAAGGGCGGTAATTTTGTTTGGTGGCGATAGATGCAACTCCATCGAAATGAACAACAAACACAGTGAATTTGTGTGTGCTAAAAGGATGAAAATCCCGTCGTTATAGGGTTTATTTCAATGCATGTAGGTGCATGCATGTAGATTATGACCTATAACAAGCACATGATGATTTAATTTGGTGATTGATATGATCGAATTAGTCTGTGACAATACCATCATCATCTGATGCTGTTTTCATTGCGTGTTTCTGTGTGCGTGTTAGCGTTACTATAATGCCCTCTATATCGGCACTATGAAGTCACAAGGGATTGACAAATACGCACACACACGCATACACACACAAACACGTGTGTACACTGCGGTTGAATAGCTATTCTCTTGTCGGTTATATTGCATGTCCTGTTTATTTTTGTGGTGCGTGTTTCTCTATGGGAATTGATAAGAATAAATGTTTGTCATAACTTGTTAAAATTTCCCTTGTTTATCGTTGAAGTATTGGTGTATTGTTCAATGTTGGCTGATTGGAAAGTTTTCCTTTGCGTATTTGAGAATCTATACGCTTGTTATTTTTGTTTGTGGGATTGAAATATTAACAAGGAATCTTCAAAAGGCATCAAAATTGATCAGGGTAAATCCTTCGAGAGCAAAACAGGGTTCGGCATGAAAGAAATATAATATTTTGCCTTGCATTACATATGACTTTCACATTGTACTATCTACATGTAACATATACGTGTTTTACATATGACGTTCAGACTGTTCTGTGTACATGCGTGTGTGTACGTACGTACTATGTACATATGCGTGTATTTTTTATTTTTGTAAGTGTGCGTAATTGCGCGCGCGTGTGTGTGTTTGTTGTCAGTTGAGCTTGCGTCCTCTGGACGACCTGGGCAGCATGGTACGTCGACCGGACGCGTGTGTGAATGGGGGCGTGCAGAGCTGGGCGCTGATTGCTGACTGCGCCACCGCCACTATGACGTCACACCTGGTACGTCACGCCGCTGACGTCACCGTGTCAATGGCGGCTGCCGTGAGCAGTCAAACAGCATGTGTCCCGGCCCCCATGGCTGCCTCGGCCACCACCATCACTGCTTCTCAACAGCCTGCTGGCGGGAGACCAGCGGCTGTGTGTCGGAGCGAGTCCATGGAGGCCTTGACCAGTGTTCTGCACAAGAACCTCTGCGAGCTGGACGACATCAGGAAGTGTTTGCTGGATAAACTCGCCTCTCCTCACAAGTCACCGCCGGTGGCAGCGTCGTGTGGTGGCGGCGTGCTGGTGGCGGATGGTGAGTGGCGACGTCTGAGAGGTGTTCCTGAAGGCGCTCACAACGAGTTGGCAATCAGCTTGTCGTCCGGTCTCAGTAACAACAGCAGCACCAACTAGAAGCAGATTTAGTTGAATTTCAAACAGTGAACTACGCCACACCAGCGCTCCGTCCCTCCTATCCTAACTTAACCTAATCTAGCCTTATCTAACATATCCTTTCCCATCCTGACTGTATCTCAGCTTACTGAAATTTACCAATCATTTACATCGTGTAATGTTACCGTGAACGCAGCCATAGTGTAGTCTAGCGTTTGTAGCTGAACAAACGCAGTTCTACCAGGTATCAGCCAGTAGCTTTCACGTGGGCATCTGTCAAATATGACTGTTGATCTGGAAAATCACCAAGTATTCCGTTTTTTGAGTTTATGTCATTTTCGTCCATTTTCTGTTGGTGCAAGCTGTTGTTCGTAGACGGTGTTAGTCAAATACGCCCATGGAATTGAGTTGTATACGTTGTGGATTGGTAATGTATTGACGGAATTGTTGTGTGCATTTTTCCAGTTGCATAGTGTTTGCCTAGCTGTCTTTTCACCGTAATCATTTTCAACTTTATGTGTTCATTCATTTATCATGCTCTGTCGTGTGTTGGCCAGTTAGTTTGTACCTAAAGTTTTAGTTTGTACACTGAAGAACCTACATGAAAACCGGCGTTGTCAACCACTATGCGTCCTTGTGTTATAGACCATCGTTACAATCCATTGTATCTATGATTTGATCCGCGTTGCTAGATGTTAGTTGTTCTGTGCGAGTGCTCTTGTTTAGTTGTAGCGATATTTTATCAATGTGATCTCAATCGTGCTAATGTACGTGTGTGTGTGTGCCTGTGTTTATATGTGTGCGCTTGTGTGTTTGTTTGTGTTATCCACTTGTGTAACAATGCTATTCTGGAATTGTGTAGGCAAGCTTCAAATTATCGGGGATGTTCCAATGTGCGCTTGCTGTGCGAACTATAATTTAATATATGTTGTTAAATTGTGTGTAATCCTTCTGTCTTACGAACTGATTCTCTATACAAACTACATATCCATACGAACGCACCGATTCGTCATCGACTGTTCTAAATGGAATGTTCTTTTGAATGGGAATAGTGAATCGTTATAATTCCTGCCTATACGTCTTTTCGCATGATTTCATCCATTAAATCAGTGGAGTATGTTGTTAAATTAGAGAAATTGGTGGCATTAGACATATGTCATGACATTGACACAATTCCAATTAACGCTTCAAACTACTTTTAATAAACGAGTAAATCATGATTTACGCATAAACAATGCTGAATATGAGGCCAAATGACAAATTTCCACTTCAAGAGTTATACAAATATCAATCACGACTTTCATGAGACAAATCCGCCGAGAGCTGTCATTGCTGTTAACTTAATCGTTTGAAATGTCACTGCTGTGAATTTATTGTACGTCTAATTTTATTGGTATTCATTTTCACGGTATGGTGATTATTTTTTATGATAGCAGTGTAATGTTTGATCAGTTTGATCATACGTAGGCCGCAGTGAAACGCAACAACACCTGCACAAGTCAATCACTATATTCCACACAACACAACACGTCCTTCTATCATTCATTTTGATCATACGAATGACGTTGAGTTTTCAACGATTTAATAGATTCGCCACATTTTATTAGATTCGCAACAAAGTGAACTTAATTTCAACATATTCATATACATATAAATATTTATAATAAGCAAACACGACACCTATTTCACCAATTCGTACAAATTTTTATGGTAGTTTAGCGTTGATGGGATTATGGTGATGTGCAATGTTCTATGTCGGTGCACACCTCTGCACAAATTACGTCAAGTAGTTATAAAGTATTTACCACATATTTTAATGTTCATATTATTCTTTTGCGAGAAATTACAGCATTCATTTCACCAGATTTTCATTGCAATAAGTTATCTCAGCCTAGAGTAGCGCTTTTATTGAAAGTTGAATCAAATACCCCTTTTGGGTTTATGTATATTGCGTAATTCCCATGTGACTGGGCATTCTAGTTGTTTGCGCATGCTACCATCTTAAATCATCTAGTCATCTTAATCATTTAGTGGTATATAGTACAAAGGTGATGTGGTATAGAGTACAAGATCATGAGAGAATGGTTTGACTACGTCGTTTTTTCGTCTAGAAATTTCACTGTTGCTGAGTTTGACTCATCCAATGATTTCGTTAATGTATGCGTTGTAGACTGCTGTTAAGTAAATGCATGAACGCCGAAAGTTCTAAGGAGAAATGTTTGTATACTTATATATTCGCGAGGGATATTGGAAACATTGAGTGAATTATCGCTGTTAGTCTATGATAGTCTGTGAAACTATAATCAGAGGAATGTCATGGGAGAACGTTAGACTAATGTGTGCACATTTGTGCAATATTTAGGATACAGTTGAAACGTATGTATATTTGTTCCAATGCTATTAACGATGTTTGTTTTAAACATGCACTAATTTCTTGATACCATGTGACTGATCAGTGTATCTATAAGCGCTTACTCCTCGTACTCTAGCGCTGCATTAATGAACGATCATCTTCCATTGTTGTCCAGTGCCGTTGCTACCCAGTTGTATGGGAGTTACGATGTGAATATTGGCTCGGAGAAGAACATTGGCTCAATTCTACAAATATAAACGCTGTTCTAGGCTGATATATTTGCTTGCAATGAAAATCCTGGTGAAATGGATGCTGTATTTTCTCGAAAAAGGGAGTAAGAATATTTATATATTTGGTTAATTTTTCCGGATATTCTGATGTTGTTTTTGCTTAAAAGTTGTACCAGCGTCAAGCATTGTTCGACACTATTCCACTGGCTCCCAACCCATCGGTCGCCCTTCAAAGTCGGGTCACCAAGCTGTTCTGTATTCACATTATAAGCTTGATTTGGTCGAAGTAGACCGTGAATTGAATTGTGTTTAAAACTTTGATTAATTAGTCATGATTACGCTTCAAAAATGATTGAATACAAATGATATCCCGGTACACTTAACAAACAATCGTTTGTATCTTACGAGTCAGTCATATGTGGTTATTTTATATTTTCATTATGATATTTTAGTGTCACATCTGCGTGTCACGTGAATATGTGGTGATTTAAAGGCAGTCTTTCTGCCAACGTCTATTGTTCAAAAACATGACTCAAAACACGTCACTCACGATGGTAGCGTGTTTATGCTGTGCCGTCCAGACTGCTGTGTCAATAATCAGAGTTGTCCATGTCGCTCAAGCATCTACTGTGGCTACAGGTCCCCCTTTCCCAGAGGAAAGTATTAGCCGCTCAGAGGCGGGGGTATCATAGCTGCCAAGCTACTCATTGTCGCCTGCTTTCAGTGTCTTCACAGGACTTCACAATAGCAATATGAAATGTACCAGTGCTCACATATACACGGCGATACCGTGAGTTATTCCAGAAACACGGACTCTGACAGTATTGATGGCAATACTGGCCGCTGCCACCATTCATCTGCTCGCCCTGTCTTCACAGCTTGAGATTGCGGCCAAATAACTAAGATAATGTGAGTGAAGGAGAGATAGAAGAAAGAAATCAGAGTCTAAGCTGCACAGATATTACAGCAGAACTACTGCTCCATGCTTGTGCTAAATGGCCGTTGGCTCTTGTTAGGAGCTCATCCGCCCTTTGACAGGTGTTTTACTTGATCCTGCTGGGTGTCTAGCCACCCTCCACACTGAATATATCCAGCGGGGTTGCCGGTTTAGTCGCCGACAGTCCGACCGTCCATTAGTCGCCTTTCACGACACGCCGGAGACGCGGTGGAAGTATTGTCAACCCCTTCCACAGGGCAACAGCTTAAAACGGGCTCTGTTGTATCAATTACTATTAGCCACCAGCATCCACTCTCGGCTGCAGGCTTTGTTATTGGTATTTGTGTCGTTGTCAGCGTTTACTTCGGTGATTGCATCAGTAATCACCAGACTCACAATTTCCCGGGCAGTCTGTTCAACCAATATGTCACTGATCACCTTGTCCACAAGGTCTGCCGCCGTGTTTTCTATCGCTTTCACGACGGCATCATTGGCTAGATCAGTGTACATCACTTTTTCACCCATGTAACTACCGCTGATGTCTTGTCTATTAGCGGTGTGGGGCTCACTTTGCAAGCTCAACTCTTTGTCTTGATTGTCAACGTTAAAACTCTGTTTGAACTCGTCTTGCTGGCATTTCGTCACTGCATTGTACTTCATCAATCGGAGTGTAGTCGCCACGTTTGGCTCGTGTTCTCCCATTTTCTTCAGCATACTCATAACGAGGCTGGTCGTGTTCTTCTGGTTGATGTTGGCAAAACATTTCACCAGCGATTTGAGAACATGTTGATCCGAGACCACCTGTTTGTGCACGCACTTCACGCCGACCATCGCCTTCAAACACAGGCAGTATTGACGAATTACTGATGTTACGCTGGTCTTGAATGTAGACTTCACAGTGGTTGACTGTTTGATGAACCAAGGCGTATTGGCGGCAGCTAGAATATTGTCGACGAACTTTGTCAAAACATGCAGGCCGTTGCACTCGAAGACAAACTCATACAGCCACCATAAATCATACATACGCAGGCCAATCTCCAGGTCGCACAACATGGAGATTTGTTTCCTGCAAAACTCCTCCATCACATGGGGCTTTCTGTATGCCGCTGTTGGTATAGTTTTCCTTAGCGACCTCACATGATCCTGAGGTCGTTTTCTCGCGACTTTATCACGGTTGTTGAAGATGTTCCACTTGGCCTCATCGCTGTGGTGGCCTAATATCTCCTCGCGTCTTGTTGTCAACCCGAGAGAGACCAGCAGATGGCCAAAAGCCTTGTCGATCACTTCACTAGGAGGAAGCATCTTGTAGAATCTCGTATTTTGCGAAACAATTGCAGGAAGTGAGCGAAAATTGCGCAGGTAAACGCGAAGTTCACCAGTCAAAGCTCAGATAAGAACTGATTTTTTTAATCCAAAAATATGTGTATGTTCGTTCTTCAAATAGAACTGTCTAAATCTCGTGGTAAACGCTCACAACGAACTCCTGGTTAATAAAAAATGTATTTCTAAATGTATTAGTAAATTTAAGAAAATAAAAACGTGATTATTTGACAGAGCGTTTCCTCAATCAGTCACAGATTATTGGAATTTATTCGTGATTCGCGCATGTTCAAGTAATATATTTATTATGATAATGTCCGATTTCATTTTTGCACACACTTGCACAGATAAGTATAAACATGCACAAATACACAGTACAAGACGATACACGCTTGTATCTTACCAATCTTACATGCTAGTCTTACATTTGAGAATATCACCCGTCATTCCCTGTCTGCCGTTTCAACGTTTGACCTCATGACGTCACACGGCCGGGTCAACCTGCCGACCGAGTCAACGACCAGTCTCACTCATGAAGAAGTTCTGAAGTCCTAGACGACCGCCCAGTTTGCCTATGCCGAAGACCGGCTCTAATAAGTCACCCGTTTATACCGATCAGCCTGCAACAGTCATCTCTTATCAGTCGACAAGCTGTAATCTCTTTATTCCATACATCCTCCGTTTAAGAATCACACAGAATCCTTGTCTTCCGCTATTTAGAGTTGTGCTATATTAGAGCGGGCTTATATATTATTCCGCTGTTTGGAGATTTCCGTTATTCGGAGGTTCGAATTCCGTCATTTGGATGTGTAATTAACATGTTTTCGATAGGCTTTTGATCGGGACCAAGGACTTATTCCACTATGCTGAGGATTGCGCTTTTTGGAGATACGCTATTCGGATGGTCCACGGTAGTTGAAATATCAACACAGACTGAGGTGTGGTCCGTCTCTGTGATAAATAGGCCGGTCTTTTGTTTGCAAATGTAACTTTTCGTCATAGACTCGATTCATCCTTAGAAGTTCAAAAATCAATGTTTTATTGAGGTAAGTATAACAGAAGTTATAAAGGTTAAAGGCCTAAGTGACAGCTGCTACATGGGAAGAAGCCGAAGATTATGAACACACAGGTGTGTCCCGTGCAGCTCACTGCCACTGCAGAACCGACTCTTTCCACGCTATGGCGCCACAAGGACGGAATACGTATTAGAGAGGGCCCCCAGAACAAGACAGAAGACATGACTGATATCTGGTACCCATTTACTGCTGGGTGGATCATAGAATTAGCCCAATAAGCTCTGCTCCGCCGGGTTTCGAGCCACGAATTCGTGAGGCGAGTGTTCTAACCACTACAACACGGAGTCCACAAATACAATGTAATGGAAATTTATAAATGCTTATAATGCTCATAACTTTACGAATGCTTTATAAATGCAACTTTTTGCAGCTGTTTGTCCTCAGCACAACTCTTGCAACTTTTTCATTTTTAAGAGCAACAATTTGGTTTAAGGACACATTTTTAACATTTAGAACAATACTTTTATTCTTTAAGGGAATTTTTTACTTTTAATGTTGTACAGCACAACCTATATTCACACACTGTCAACACAAACTGGATACTCATGTATCTGGAAGACGTGTGAACATTGAGTCCGTATGTGGTGCTAGACATAATGTGTGTGTACGTTCCCATACATATACACATTATATAGACATGGACAGTGTAATATAGACATAACACTTACTGATCTAGATTCGTGTATTTGTGCAATAAACTTAAATTTTGTCTGCAAAGTCCAATTGAGTACTAGAACATTAGAGAAAAATAATACCGAGTAAATTTGTGGAATTATATTGTATATTTACTATTCCACTATCATATATCAGTGGTGTGGCAAGGCAATTTTCCAGTTATTCTCTCCCTAAGCACTGCTTGATGTTCAAGTTCTGTAACCGGGCTTGGCTTCACTCGAAATCATTACCAACATGATTCAGAACAACCACAATATGCTACACCATCAACTACTTATACCTGCACCACGCTATTGCCAGGTAGGTGACAGTTGAAGCCAATGAAACACATCAGCGAATGCTCAAAATGTATTTTTAAGTAGAAACGAAAAAGTGAAACCCGCAGGGTGTATTGTTAAGGAGTGATTTCTGGGCTTAATTACGTTTGTAACCCAACTCCCAAAGATTGGTGATATTTTAGCGAAACGCTGAGTTCAACATTGTAGCGCAACTTTTAGCGATTTTTAGCGCACTAAATTGCTGCCTCTGGTTATCACCAGTGAGGTGACAGTTGAAGCTCATGAATCATGCAATCCTAACACAACTGTGAATGCTCAAAAAAGTATTGTACTAATAGTTATTAAATGTTAAATGTACGAGTTTTTGTCACAAAGTGTAGGTCTTAGTCATTTTCGCTACCTTTTTTACAGGTCTCAGTGGTATTTTCACGAAATTTTAAGCTGCAAGTTTTTGGCTCATGTTTTTTTTTGCTTTTTTGCGCGTTTTTTTTTCGCGCACAAAAATGTCACCCTATTGATAACACATTCTCAATTACTGTTTGCACCCTCTCATGTACACTCATTCACTCACTGACAATTTGTATGAGGGTCGTGCACACGCTGACAAACGCCTCATCTGCTGTGAAATTCAGCTCGGCACACACACACACACACGCACACACATGTGTATGCGTGTGTGTGTGTGTGTGTTGTGTAGTTTCAATATGCTGTCTGTAAACGTGAATGTATTGTTTATTTTATGCGTTTATGTACTTATCTATTGTGTTTATGTGCGTGTGTGCGATTGTGTGTGAGTGTGTGAGAGTGTCCCTGTGCCACTATCTCTCTCTCTCTTTATCTCTTTGTGCGCGCGTGTGTATGTGTATATATTTGTGCGGTATATGTGTTTCCTGTTCTTGTGTATGTTTGTTTTCCCATTCTATGTTCTGTCTGTGTATTGCTGTGTTTTCTGTTATTTGTTTGTTTTTTTTGTTTTTTTTGTGACTGTTGTGTTGTGTTCTCTTTATGTTAATCCGAATCTATGTCTATGTGTGTCTGTGGTGTTGAGTTGTGTTATTTATATCTGTGTGTCTATTGTATGATGTTTCTCGCCTATCTGAGTGTATGTCCCTGATTGTCTGCTGTGTTGTCCTCAGTGCTGTATGTCTGATATGCTGTCATCCTCAATAGGTATGTGTGTGCGTGTGCTTTTTTCTTTTATGTATGGAAGTGTGATTTTCAGCGTATGTGCACTCGTCTGTCTTCTTTGTGTCTGTGTGTTTGTGTGTGTGTGTGTGTTGGTGTGTGTGATTGTGAATGGGTATGTCCTTTGCTTGAGTGTGTGTGTGTGTGTGTGTGTGTGTGCAGCGCCTTAGAGACCCTCTAGGTGTAGGGCGCTATATATATAGCTTAATGTAATGTAATGTAATGTGTGTGTGTGTGTGTGCGTGTGTGTGTGTGTGTGTGTGTGTGAGTTTGAGTGTGTGTATGTGTGTGTCTGCGCCTGTAGTTATTGACAGCGTAGGTGTGGCAAGGTGTGTATGTGTATGTGTGTGTGTGTGCGTATAGATACCGTAGAACGTCTATTTGGACGGCATGCAGTTCTATTTTTCAAACCTTCCCCGGTATTGCCGTTCAATTTGGTCTAGGCTAAATGTGTACGGATTCAAGAACATTAAAAACGCACAAAACGTTCCTATATTTTTCATTGATTTTAGGTTAGGTTAGGTTTAGCTGGTAAGGTTAGGTTAGGTCAGGACTGAAAGAAATTCGTTAAATCAAATTTTATAATTTTAATGTTCTTGATTCCTGACACCTATAGCTTCAACCGTTCAATTTGAGGGCGTCGCTCTATTTTTCGGCTAGCTGGTGAGAATTTGGAGGATATACGGTAAATTTTATTGATGAAAAAGAACCAAGTATATTCATTTAACAAATGACACAAATACAGGGTGGTTACCGATAATTAATCATAAAATCAATAATGAGATGATAATTGAGATGAATGAGATTCAGTCAGTTATAGTTATTGCCAAAATAGAATAATTTATCGAAGTTACGTTTAATTAGAGGTGTCGTTCTATTAGAGGTTTCGTATCATTCCTTCATCTGTTCTATTTCTAGGCATTTGTATATCATTATAACGTCACCTTTTTTCTCCTTTCCTTGGGCGTTGGTAAGTCATGTTTCAGGATGTGTGTATGTATACAGGTATTTGTATATCAAGTTGCATCCGTTATTGGTGTGTGTGTGTGTGTGTGTGTGTGTGTGTGTGTGTGTGTGTATGTATGTATGTATGTGTGTTGTACTGTGGTGAGTGAGTGAGTGGAGGCGGGCGGCGGTGGTCTTTTTGACGGCGGCGTGGTGTGTGTGCGCGTGTGTGCGAGCATCGATCCTGACAGTGAGAGGTGGTGTATGTATGTCCGTCTGTATGTGCTTGTGTGCGTGTGGTGTGTTAGTCGCGTGACACAGTGGCACAGTGAGGTGGACGAGACACGTGCACTTGTCCTGCTAACAAGGCGACAGTGAGCTGGACACCAATGTGAGTGTGTCAGTGTTGTGTATTGTTCAACAAGTGTTCTCTCCAGTGCCGTATAGTCACCATTGAGCGTTAGCATTTCAGTTGTTTCGCGTGCACTCAACACACGTGTGTGCACAAGTCTCCATCCGCTATCTTTTGCACTATGCTATCTTTGACACAGAGGGTCGGATGAATCGACTGTTGAACTGTACTCGCACTGCACTACGTTCCGTTGTTATTGACGTTTGCGGATGACAGGTGTTGTTGCACATTCACATACACATACACAAACAAACACGCACACATACACACACACGATATGTGCGTGTGTACCGTCGTTGAGTTTGACAGCGGAGAATTTATTGTTCTGGGACATCGCTGTTTTCTGAAATGGGCATTTTGTGTGTCTGTGTGTGTGTGTGTGTGTGTGTGTGTGTGTGTGTGTGTGTGTGTGTGTGTGTCTGTGTGTGTGTGTGTGTGTGTGTGTGTGTGTGTGTGTGTGTGTGTGTGTGTCATTGTTGTCGTTCACACAACAACTGTAGGTTTTTAACAATCTCGCGTGCGATATATGAAAACTGTATTTGAGAAAGTGTTATTTTGAGGATTTCTTCATTTGGTTGTGAACGAGTGGGTTTTTGGGTATTTTAGAGTATTTTGTGTTCTTGGTTCTTGGAAGAGTGTGGCGTTGGTTGTGTGGTTGTGTTTCTCAACTGGGGCAACTCGAACACAATGCACAAAACTTGAATAACAGCGCTGCTGCATGCTGGTTTGCACGCGAGCAATGCACTGTTAACTCGGTCATATCTGTGTTGAAACTTTCATCAAAGTCTCCGCAAGTAATTGCGAGGCTACGAGACTTGATGTTGTATTTGATTGATATGCTGTGATGTCGGTGCTATTGATGCTGGAATACGCCGTGCGATTTCCCCGCGGGCCTTCTCTGATGCATGCACGTCACAAATGCAACATTGAAATTCCATATCCAAGGCAACGTGTTCAGTTATGGTTGGCTGTTTTTTGCTGTTGCAAAATACCGAAACATCAACACAATGTTTGGCACTGTTTTTGGCTTCATCGAATGTTGAAAAGGGGAATTCTTTTTCTCGTTACGCATTCACGGTTGATACCATTGCATATCATCAGGTTGCACGCCAAATATCACACACCGATGTTTCAATCAACACTTGTGCACGCAGATGTTGCAATGTTGCAACAGTTCGGGCATTCTGTGTGTGTGGGTTATGATAGTGTGGATGCAGACCGAAAAATATACAATTGTATATACGGACAACAGACACTCAAGCACAATACATGCAATCATACGAGCATAATGCGTGCAATTTAACCCAACCGATCTGACGCTTTTGCCAGTGAACTGTTTTGTATTTGCCTTTGTCAACGTTTTTGGTGCGACTTTGAACATTTGCCTTGCCTGGCGTCACACGGTTTGGTGCCTCATTGCGGGTTTGCGTGTTTGCCACGTGCACACTGTGTATTGCTTGATGAATGTTCGCATGAAGGTTGAGGGGCCTCGTTCTCGACCACAGCATGGTGGTGCAGGTGTTTCCACGACCACATATAGCGGTGGTTGACGTTATGATTCACGTACATTGCACACTGCCGTTCGCAGCTGAAAATATTCGTCATCGTCATGAATTTGTGGGTTCACTCATGCGTAGAATATTGTCTATTTGACTGGTGTAATATCCCTTGAACGGGCATGTTTTCTGTGAGCCCTCTTCTCAAGTTTTCGTGGTGTTTTTCTCGGCTCTGTCCATCGATTCACATCATATCTGGTGGTCGTTTCCTTAATCTATTTCGTAAGCAGTGCTTGTTTTGGGCCCTGTCTTCATTGTTTTGTTGGTAGTTTATCAGGGATTGTAAATGGCATGTGGTGGGGCACAGTTTTGCTGTGTTATCCGTTATTCAACGATGAGCGGATTACTAGTTGATTCATTATATATCAGCATCGGTTCTCTGCTGTCTTTATTCCTTAGTCTTCCCAATGACATCCACTCAGTTTAAACGGTCGAATCCAGCAGAGACTCGAGAACTCGTTGACACTGAGTATCTTCCCAGAGTGTGTCCCCGCTGCACTCTTCTAAACTACAAGCACGCGTATTACATGATCAATTTCATCATCGCACCCGTTCACCGATGCAGCGTGTACAGGGACAGTGCTCAAGATCTCCCGGGAGATGTTCACTCCTGCATGCATCTAATCATCTGCACCAAAACACGTTCACAGCTAACATACATGCTGATGTGTGATCGACTTATTCATTCAACTAAAGTATATTAGCTATTATTTATGACCACCATACGTAATTTGGCAATAAGTATGATATGTTATGGTGCGTTCAGCTCTTGGTTGTACATGTTAACTTTAGCTCGTGATACGCCTCAGCTTTTGTAGGTACGTGTTAACATGGTGTCACAGCTCAGATAATGGAAGCACGTGGGAATGGTTCTTTGGTGGAGTGGGCCAGTTCTTAGTGATATGGATTAGTTCTTGGCGTTTCGTAGTAACTTGTATGACGTGGCTTGTGTTATACACCTTTAAAGCGAAGACCAGTTCCTTCAGTTGATTTTCTGATCCAGTCGTCCAACTGTCGGCTGACCGGCTCTGATATCTGCTGTTTCCAGCTACCTACTTTACCCTGGCGTATAAAGCTGGGCATGTACATGATGCCTGCGTCCTGGTATATGAGAGTGTTGGCCCAGCGGTTGCTTTTCATTTTGTCAAAGCTAAGATGGTCACACAATTTCACCACTTGATCATCCGTCAATGATTTGCCGAGAAATGCGGCAACTTTGCGCAGTGTTGCCGCCAGATCATTTTTCATCTCTTCATAGAAGAGGAACAGGAGATTGGGGTGATGTCGTAGGCTCCAGGCCTCGAGTACATGTGAGAAGTAAGGAAGACCAGGTAGAATTCCTGCCATGTAATCCATTGCAAGATCATCAAGCGTTCCTTCGTATTTAACGGCTTTGCACGTTGAAAAATGATGATAATACGAAACTAGAGCATCCTTGGGATTTCTAGCCACGTATATCACCTTGTTGGTACGGAGCAAGTCTGGTCGAAACATGGATAGCGGGACATGAGTTTTCACAACCGTCTCCCTTCTATACCACGGCTTCACGTGAGCACGTAACATTCGCGTGAGTCCCAACCATGATGTTGGACTAGAAAGTAATTGTGGTATATACTCTCTAAAAAAAGCCATGGACGGCGAGAAGAAATACGCTCTTCCAATATCTTCGGTTCTGTTATTATCCAGCCACGTCCTTGCACCGGCAAAGTCGCAATTGTGTGTTAGAAGCCAGGTCATTTCCAGGGCCCACGTGGTGCCGCTTTTTGGTACTGTGCACACCACTACCTGACCCGCTACAATGCAATTCTCGCCGGAATAGCGAGGTAGATAGTCTATGGCGCTTCCTGGTACCGCGAACCTGCCTGCTCCCACCTGAATTCCTCCGGGACACATACAACGACATCGACCCCGGAAGCGGCTGACATCTATTGGTCGCACTTCGACTTCACGACCTGAATCCAATTGAACGTAGATACGCTTGTCACCGGCAGCTTCCTCAGTTGATTCTACGGCTGATCTTGAAGTGGACGCGGCTTGATGAGGAAGTTCGTTTGTTTCATCTTGCTCATTGTTTCCGGTTTTCTGCGTGTGATCTGCATTGGAGTAGTTTTTCTCTGCTGCAGATATCTGCTGATTTCTCTCAGCAGTTCGCAATTTGGTCTCGTTGTCAAATTGTTCACTAGTGTCGACTGCATTTGGAGGAGATGTTTTGTAGGTTGTCGCTTCTTCAGTGTCGTATTCTCTGTGCAAAATTCCCATACTTCAATAGCTTTTACCGTCTTTTTATTCCGTCGGTCGTATTTATTTTGGGGATGTCTCCACACACTCTAGTGTTGGACTGTCTTCACCGTCGGTCGTCGACTGGCCTTATATAGCCTCGCCGTGCTGATTCCCTGTTGTGATTGTTGAGCGAGCGATTCTCGCGCTGATGTGGCCGTGGCGCCCCAAATTCGCCAGTTTTTCAATTTCTCCAGGTGAAATTGTCTTTTTGATTGTAGTGGCGCTTTCTACGCAGCCTGGTTTATGTGTTGGTTGGTGCGATTGGGTGATAAGCTCTGTTTGCTTGTCGCTTGTGCTTTACCTTGTGTGTTACCAATCTAATTCCTTTGTTTGTAGAGTTCACAATACGTACCCATCTGTACCGTGGTTTCTGTGCTGCCCATTCAATTAAAGACAGTTGCTGGCGTGTTTCATGAGTGTTTTGTGATGTTTATATGTGAATATGACAATATGTGAACATATGTAACGTACATATTGTATAAGTAAGTCTAAGTAAGATTAAGTCTTTAGGTCTAAGAGGTTAATTCTAATTACTGCTGTATTTTCGTATATTTTCGCATGAATGTTTCACTGAATTATACCTGCTGTATATACTTTCTCATACTGAATCGTAATACATCACCTGTATATGCCTGGATGCATGCATGAATGTGTGCGTCTCTGTATGTGCCACTTCCCATGGCTCCTTTGAGGCGCGTTGTTCTCAACAATTGTGCATGATACGTGCACATTTTCCATGATGTTGCCCATGGTACTGGTGGTATTTTATATGACACTAGGTAGCAATATTGCTATAAGAATAGTACACTTGTTTGCATGATAATATACTGGATTATATGGTAATTCCACGCATATACAGCTCACTCTCGTCGTATCTACACCGTAAAACAGTTTGCATTTACTTTCTACCCCCTGCACACGCATCTTCTCTCTTCGCTTCAGTGGCGGCGCCAAGGTTTTTCCGGTGGGGGTTAAGGAATAAGATGTGGGGCTGGGTGAAACACAAGGGACTAAACTCGAAATGTGCGTGGTAAATTTTTAGGGGGACTCAGGGGGGCTTGTCACATTTTTTGAGGTGTTGAAACTCCTAAGCTCCCCTTCCTGGCGCCGCCACTGCTTGGCGTCTACTTCAACGCTTTGGTGACGTTACGTTTTGCTTTTTCTACAGCAGTTCAGCATTATTTTGCCCACGCGTGTGTGTGTGAATGTTTTCCTGTCCCTCGTGTTCGCTTTTCAATGGTCTGGCAGCTCAGTGCAACCAGTAACATGGTCGAGTTGTCGCCGACTATGCCGGTCCCCTGACTGTTTTCACGTGGCGTTAGTAGATGTAAAAAAATATGTGGTTATTTTTCTATTGTTATGTCATTTTTGTTTGATTAATTTGTACAAAGTATGTGATATAAGTTAAGTATATGATTTAAGTTTTGTAATTAATGTCGGAACATTAATGGAAAACGAAGATACAATTACAAGACATAGAATATGCACACGTAAATATATACGCAGAATGCAATATACTTTATACATTATATAGCATATGGAAATATACAAAGGTAATTCAATGCAATATATATATATATATATATATATATATATATATATATATATATATATATATATTTATTAGGGAAACGAAGACGAGGGATTGTAGAAATAGTTAGTAACCATATTTTTCAGATTTTCTTCTATTAGCGTTTGTCGTCTATCTATTAGTATGTCTTTGTACACCGTGAGGCTTTTTCTTTCTTCGTTAAAGGACAGATGGCAGTCAACGACCTTCTAGCTATATCATGCACTCTCGGTCACTGTTCCTCGATCTTGTAATCAATCGTTATTCTTGTCATTCATGTGCTATTTTCGTTTTGGCGTCTGTGTATCATTTGAACGATATATCAAATACATGTTGCTGATAGTATACTTCAATATATAATAATAGGTGCAATTTTTACTACTCATCTTTCATTCTTAGATAAGGAGCTTTCAATGTTGTGTGCCGCTATAACTGCGGTTTCCTACTCTTATATATTAGCTGATTACATTGGCATAGTTGGGCAACAAAACTCACTCCACAATGACATTCAAACGTGACAATCAACTTACATATCTTTCTATAAAAGCATCTGATCTTTGTACTATACCTATGTCGCCTTCATTCTTATATTACCCGACTGACAGAAGCGGCTGCTTATATACCACGCACGGGCACAACTACTATTGAACTACGTCGACATCCAACTGGATGATGGCACATTGGAAGACGACGTACGAAGCTAAACTGTATCTTTTACCGAGAGGAAGCGCTGTATTGTGTTGGCTCGGTTGTCGTTGACAACGCTGTAGACATGCATGTGTTCAAACGCCAATGCAGTGGTTCTCAACCCTATTGGATGTACTGAACTCCACAAGCTACATGCATTCATCAAACCCTTCGTGTTTGAAGTATTATAAGAGAAATCACAAATCACGTACGATCAAGACAGTCACACAAGTAGGCTACTACTGAGTGGACCGAGTTGCTTGCAGCACAGATATCAAGACCAAGATATGTGGCGTGATTAGCTGCAGCCAATGATGACCAAGCAGAGCTTGAGATCACGAATCATACGAGTGGGTGAACCAAACTGCCGAACTAACTCACTGAACCCCTGGGGTCAGATCGAGGCCAGGTTATGAACCACTGTGTTAACGGACCAGTTTAATAAGTTAGATGTGTGCACACACGCACAATTTTCTCAATTCTCACAAACACCACACTTCATACTACGAAGAACTACGGCAATCTTAACGGAAATGGCAGCTGGGAATATAATTCGATCAGCAAATAGGCTCAAATAATAGTTTTTTCACACTAGGTTTCAACACATACTTTGACTCGTTACTGTAAATATCCCACCTAATATCGCTTGATCAATGTGTCATTTGTGCTAATGCATGCTTGTGTGTGTGTGTGTGTGTACATGTATGCATTTGTGCATGTGCATGTGTGTGTGTGTCGGTCGATATGTCACGTGTTTGTTTGTGTGTGTGTGTGTGTCATATTCTAATTATATTAATTATATCATATTAATTATACTTGAGCATATATGGACAGTTTTGCTGGTTTTGTGTGTTTGTGTGTTTGTGTGTGTGTTTGTGTGTGTGTGTGTGTGTGTGTGTTTGTGGTGTTGGTTGGCTATGCGACAGCGTGTGTTGTCGTTGTCGTTTGTTGATAAGACTAATTTATTGCGGAGTGCGATATGAATCATACACATACACGCACAAACGTTCAATCATATACTTACATGCGCATACACACATACACACTTACATACGCACACATACACATACACATATACTCATACACTCACTCTGTTTTTTGTGTCGTTATACAAGCATTTGCATAAGCATTGCAAGCATTGTTTATAAGCATTGCTCATAATAATCGTTTGGTTATACACATGCGTTGCTATCAATGATAACCTTTTGCGCTGTTTTCCGGTGCAATCAGGTTGTGCTGGTCTGTCGCTATGTATTTGCTTTCTTGTGCGGACAAGCGACATATTTTCGGTCACGCTGGCTTATTGAAATGACGGTGTGACAGTGGCGGCGCCAGTACTCTTGATGTGGAGGGCTGAGGGTGTCTGAGAAAACAAATGCATGGGCTTGGCGAAATATGAGAAACTTCACTCGAAACGTTGGTGGTTGAGATTTTTTTGGGGGATTCTCAGGGGGTTCTTGGATCTTTGGGAGGGGGGGCTTCAGCCCTCCATGCTTCCCCCTTTGGCGTAGCCACAAAGCGTGATAGTGAAGGTGTTTGTTGCGTGCCAAAATACATCTGCACAAGTTGAGGCATGCAGTATTAACTAGCGTGTGTGTTGTGTTGTCGTTGTCAGGTATTGCGCAGCTGGGTTTGTGCACAATTATACGGATGAACGAGGATGCGGCGTGACCTGTCAAGTATTGCTGATCTCACGGTCCACCGTTTGTGTGTGTGGTGCTATCTGGCGCCGGTGTAGTGACATACTGAGCGACTCTTGTGCAGCCTTCCACACCTCTGTACAAAACTTGCCCGCACTGTGTCCGTGTGTGTGTGTGTGTGTGTGTGTGTGTGTGTGTGGATGTCGTGGTGGGCGGCGTGTATGTTCACCAATGGAGTGTGCGGTGACATATTGTGACACAGCGTGGCGCGGTCATGACCTCGTTGATCAAGAACCAAATTCTCAAACATCTCTCCAAGTGAGCCCAACTCGATCGCCAACATTCACAATGTGCATTCATACTGTACATTCATACTGTACATTCATACTGTACATTTACACTGTACATTCATACTGTACGTTCATGTTGTACATTCAGAATGTACATTCATACTGTACATTCATGTTGTACATTCAGAATGTCCATTCAAACTGTACATTCACACTGTGCATTCATGCTGTACATTCATACTGTACATAAACTTTTCTTGCATTTTCACTGTTTTCTGTTTGATCTTGTCGAGGCAGGGGGGATATATATATATATATATATATATATATGTATGTGTGTGTGTGTGTGTGTGTGTGTGTGTGCTTGTACTTGTATGCGTGTGTGTGTGTGTATTAATGTATATATATATATATATGTGTGTGTGTGTGTGTGTGTGGCGTGGACGGGCAGATTCGCCAAGAACCTCAGTCCCGACAAGATCAACATCAGCACGATGCGTGGCCGCGGCGAGATGACGTGTCTCGAGCTGGACGAGCAGGTGATCACCGGCCTGCTCGAGCTGCCCGCCTGGATGCGTATCACGCGTGTCTGGTGCAGTCGCGTCAGCGTGTGCATCCACTGGACCAAGCTGAAATCCGAGCCCATTCGCGTGGTGAGTACTCCCACTCACTCACTCACTCACTCACACACACATGTATACGCATAAATATCGTACGACGTCCATTTGAACGGCAACAGGGGAGAACAATTGGAAAATAGAACGGCACCAGCTAATTAAGTCTATCAGTTTGATTGTTGCACCCGCTAATTTGGATGAATTTTTCACCCTTGGCAATAGCTATTACTGACTGATTTTGATTAGTAAATTAGGGATTAATTACCAGTAATCACCCTGTAATTTCGTCGTTTGTTAAATATGCTAGTGCTCGCCAGTCCAGTATAGGCAGGGGTAATTAACAGAATTTGATGATTCACGGTGTCGAATGCAGGAGAGAAGTCCAGCTGAATTAGCAGCACTTGTTTACCAGGAAGACAGGAAGTTTGATTGTTGTGTCGTAGATACTCATGACTCAAGTTCCAGTATAATGATAGTTACACAGTGCAGACTGTTCTGAACAAGTTATCCAACACACACACACACACACACACACACACACACACACACACACACACACACACACACACACACACACACACACACACACACACACACGTCCCTGGCGCGCTGCGTGCATAACTAAGTGGCACTCGTATTGAGAAGTGTTTGAGATTGTATTTGCCGGCTTTACAATCAGCTGAGTGTCGCCGCATCATCGGCTCATCTTCCCAATTTGCCATCCCATCTGCACCCATTAACACGCGCCCACGCTCTCTCGCTCTCTCTCGCTGTGTGTGTGTGTGAATGATTTTATTAATCATTCCACTTCACGCTCTGCTTTTCTTCACGTCCACCACTCTACCACAAGCACACACACACACACACACACACATACACATACACATACACACACTTACTGATATTGTTCGTGTTTGTGTGCGCGCGTGTTTCACGCATCATGTTACCATGGTGACTGTTCACAACGTCGCCGTGTGTATACGTGTGTGTGTGTGTGTGTGTGTGTGTGTGTGTGTGTGTGTGTGTGTGTGTGTGTGTGTGTGTGTGTGTGTGTGTGTGTGTGTGTGTGTGTGTGAATTCATTGGCTTGCAACCACGTGACGACAAACTTGTAGTCAATGGGGTCTACAGTCGAGTATCGTTTCACGTCACACACACACACACACACACACACACACACACACACACACACACACACACACACACACACACACACACACACACACACATACACACACACACACACACACACACAAGCACAAGAGTCATACACATACACAATCACGAACACACACACTCACCTACATATACACACACACACAAAACAGACATATAACAGACATATAGACAAGTACATATACGCACAATCACGAACATACACTCACGTTTACATACTCAAAAACACAAAAATGCACACGCACACACACATACATATTGAATAAGATAGCAAAGCCGACATACAGCACAGAAGACAACACAACATACAACACATTAAGACAACACAACAGGCATACAACGACATACACTCAGATTGACAAATCACAACACAATAGACACACAAATACAAACCAGAAAACACAACATATCAGACACACAAAGACATACACTCAAACAAATAGACAGAGAACACAACACAACAGACACACAAACACAGATAACAGAGCTCAACACAACAACACACATACAGCATACAATGGAGAAACATACAGACACAAGAACAGAAAACACACGCATGAAGCACATACACATAGAAGACAGAATTAGGAAACAATCAGACCTTATATTCAGTACTAATATATACAATATTATTAAGACAGTAATAAGACTTAGTGAGAAAGAAATTTTTAGTATGTTTTTTGAAAAGAGATAGAGATTTGATTGAGCGTATTGAGGGAGAAAGCCTATTGTAGATACGAGGTCCTAAGATAGAGAAACAACGATTGTAGTGAGAATGCCTAGAAGGAAAGGAAGGTTCAACTAGTAGAAAAGGATCGTTAGAAGACCTAAGAGAAAGAGATGAGGTTTTATAAGACAGAAGGTCAAACAGATACGCAGGCTTACGAAGATGAAGAGCTGAATGAATAATTAAACAAATACGATACTCAACAAGAGCCTTAATGGGAAGTAACCTAAGTTTTTGTAAAGAAGAAGATACATGAGAGCCCGAAGGAAGATTAAATATCATACGACATGCTTTATTAATAATAGATTGAAGTTTCCTAAGCTGGCGGTGGTTGAGAGATAGTAGAAGAGAACAGCAGTACTGAGTTTTACTAAAGATGAATGAATTAGCTAACTTAAAGGCAGCAGAGATGGTTATATATCTACGAATGGAATAGATACGCCTAAGTTGATAGTTACAGCACCTGATAATGTCAGATATGTGTGGATCAAAAGAAAGAGAGTTATAGAGTATGATACCAAGACTACGTACAGAGCAGGATAGAGGTATACTAAGAGAAGTAGTACTATTAGAAGATGGAAAGCGAATGTACTTAGTCTTATCAGGATTAAGTTTGAGATGACGAGTGAACGCCCATCTTTCTATATCAGATATGATGTTACTGACTAAAGAGTGAGAAATAGACTCAGACGAGAGAAGGATTTGAATGTCGTCAGCGAATATTTGGAAGGACAGATCGTGACGACGAAGAACTTTCCCTACAGAGGTAAGATACATATTGAAGAGGAGACTAAGACAGATCCTTGAGGTACACCACAAGTTAGTGGGCAAGCCTCACTACAAGAATCAGCAGAGGTAGAAAGAAACTGAAGTCTATCAGAAAGATAATAACGAAAGAAAGAGAGAGCTGTGCCGCTAATGCCTAAATCTAACAGAGTATCAATAAGAAGCAGATGATTAACAGTGTCAAATGCAGCAGAGAAGTCTAGTTGTATAAGTAGAACATCATTACCAGAGAGATTAGATTTGAGAATAGAATCATAGAGAAAAATTAGAGAAGTTTCAGTAGAGTGAAAGTGCCGGAAGCCAGACTGCTCAGGAAGAAACAAATTGTTATATTCAAGATATTCAGATATCTGTATGTAGGCAGCCATTTCAAGAACCTTAGACAGCCAAGGAATTCTAGAGATTGGTCGATAGTTAGAAAGCGCATTAGTATCTAAATCAGATTTTTCAAGTATAGGGAGAATACTGGCAGTTTTAGATGCAAGAAATTCCCCAAGAGTGAAAGAAGCATTGATGAAATTAGCTAAGAAAGGAAGGAGCAATTCAATGGAGTGAGGAATCCTGGAAAGATCAATGGGGTCGAGAGATGAAGAATGGATTTTAACATGCCTTAAAATAGTTCTACAGTCAGAAAGGGTAACTAAAGTAAAAGAGTGAATAACAGAGGAGGGTAAGGGCGGAGAGTATAATGGTAGAGCAGCAGGGAACAAGCAGCGAATCTTATCGATTTTAGACTGGAAGAAATTCATAAATATGGAAGGTAACTGATCAGAAGCAGAATCTGGGAAAACAAGACTACGGGAATTACCTGAAATACTGTCAAAAAGCTTCCAAAGTTTATTAGAATTGAGACAGGAAGAAATTTTAGAATTATAGTAAGATTTTTTGGCGGAATCACAAAGAAGATGATGATGACGGCGGGCAGAACAGAAAGATTGCCACGAAGAGTCAGTCCTGAGACGACGCCATTGGCGTTCAAGACGAGGCAGGGAGGTTTTTGAATATCTAATATCAGTGTTATACCAAGGACAGCGAGTATTAGTGGAACGGAAGACTTTAACAGGAATAAAGTTTGATTTGAGAGAATCGAGGGATGAGTTGAAGTATCCTAAGAGAGAATTAGGTGGCATATGAACGAAACATTCAGTAGCAAAAGACAAGTGCATATTGACATAAAGAGAGTCCAAATCAGCGTTACGATAATCCGAGAAACTAATAAGTTTGGGAGATTTGTAAGTGATAGGGAGGCGGGCAGAAAATTCAACTAATGAGTGATCAGAAATGAAGGAATCAATAGGAAAGACAGTGAGATCTCTAATAAGAATAGTAGAATCAGAAAAAGAAAGGAGGAGATCAAGTGTGTGACCGTGAACATGAGTAGGAACATGAAGAACAAGACTTGAGATGGGGCGCATCAACCCAAAGGTTGAAGTCACCACAAATCACTATCCTAGAAGAGAAAATTGGAAGAAGTGTTTCTAGAGGAGAAGAAAACTCATCAAGAAAAATTGAAGAAGAGAAAGAATTAAGACGATATATGTTGACAATACATACAGGAAGAGTATTTTTCCCTATTACTTTACAACAGATGTATTCAAATGACTTGATAGGAATTTCTACACTACATAGATAGGCATTAATGATGTTAGAATTATAGACAAAAGAAACACCACCGCCAGAGCATTTAGAAGGATTAGATACATTCATAGGGCGACAATTATGAAAAGCTGAGTAGCCAGCAGGAAGAGAGCGGTCAAAGGAGGATATTTCAGCAAGAGAGAGCCACGATTCAATAACCAGAAAAATATCATACTTAGGAAGGATGGACGCAAAAAGTGATATTTTAGACCTAATAGACCTAAAATTCAAGAAAGCACATTTTAATAGACCAATTTCATTATTAGATTTAGAACGAGAAGTAATAGAAAATGAATCAGAGAGAGAAGAAAGACACTTATCAGCGGATGAAGTGCTGATTGAAGGAAGCAGAACTGAAGATCCAGCATCTCTTTCCGAAGTCGACTGCTGAGCACAATCAGTCAGGCCGGCAGTCACATCTAGTTTTCCGAGTTGGAATCCTCGACGGTCTGATCAGATGAGTCCTCGATGACGTGAAGCAAGGACACGACGGGTCGAATGACGTGTGGCCGACGTTCGCACGACCCGCACGTGCACAGTTGATACACTTGCGGGCATTCTTCGCCGGGCACGAGTTGGTAGTGTGCTTTCCAGCACACCACCCACAAGTGGCCTCCTGGGCTCTACACTTGTCAGACTTATGACCATGTCGCTGACATTTGATGCAGCGCGTGACCCAGAAGCGATCGTATACCAGGCATCTGCTGTCGCCCAAGTAGACGAATCCGGACTTCATGATGATGTTACGGATTGTAGGGGAGACAGCCACAACAACTGTTTTGGTGTGCTCCGATGACTGCTTTGAAAACAGCACACGAAAGTCAGATGCGCGGTTGATTGCAGCTTTAACCTGGCTGTTTTTTTCTGCTGACAAATTCGGTGATGTTGTCGTTGGCAATGTCAGAGCTGACGGATGTGATTGTCAACTTTGGCAGAACTTTGCCAGGGCACGACGTTTACAAATGGCTCACATCTTTGATGGCCTTCAAGGCGTGACCAACAGTCTTGCTGTCTGGCAATTTAACCTTGACAGCACCACGCTTGGTGGTCGTCATACCCAGCACTGGCACAGATTGAAGTGCCTCTGACACGCGCTTGGAGTCCACCGCGACTTCATCGGAAGACTTCACAATTATCTCGCGGGATACTGCTTTTGCATATGTGCGCGGTAGCTGCACCACACACGATGTCGGAGTTGGCAGGAGAGATGTGGGAGTTGGCAGGAGAGATGGAGAAGTTGGCATGAGAGATGGCGGCGTAGGAAGAAGCGGAGACGAGAGTTTTTGCTTGCAGACCAGTTGAAGCTGCAGCTTGATTTCGTTGACAGTCTTAGTCAGATCTTGCAGAGACTGACTGTCAGCGGGCTTTTCCAATTTTTTGGCTTCTTCATCAGCTTTGGCGGAGGGTGACGAGTGAAAAACACTGTCAAGCCATGCACGCATCTCGGCTGTGTTCGAGTCGCGAGCCAGAATGCAGCTCTCACAAGTGAAAGCGCATCTTGTCGTGAAGAAGTTCAGCACGACGTATCTAGGAAGACGTGAGCATTTCACGTGCACATATTTGCTGCATTTTGAGCAGCACAGTGCAGAGACAGAGACATCCATTTTGCACACGCCACAGTTGGTGCCGGCAGGAGGGGAGGCAGCACGGGAGGGATGGAGTCCGGTTGGTTTGTTTACCACACTCATTACGAGTGCGATAAAATCACCGATCGAGACGAATCACAGGCAGACGCGCATACAAACACACTCACACACACACACGAACGCTCACACACACGCACACGAGCGCTCACACACACGCACTCTCACACGCAGAAGGGGTCGGGCGGGCAGACGCGCATACAAACACACGGCCCACACACAGAGACGCCGGCCGGTGTATGAACACACACACACACACGAAGGGTCGGACCAGGCACAAAAGAGCACCTAGCCGCGAAATCCTTAACCACGATCACAACACTGAACACCACGAAAACGCAAATAGCAGGAGCACCACGAAAACACATCCGCACAGGACAATATCTCAAACAAGAGTGAGGACACACACACACAAACACACAAACACACACGCACACACAAACACACCCACATATACCCCCAACAAAGAGGTATTCAGGAGTGGAGTTTGTTGATTAGCGCGGTGATGTGCAATCAAACGCAGTGAGTATGATGATGATGATGATTATGATGATGAAGAGCACAATGACACACACGCAGAACACTAGCACAACTCCACACTAACAAATCTCCATTCTTGACACAATACTTACACAAGATCAGTCCCAACACACACACACACACACACACACATTTCATTTTTCATTTATTCCAACATTTGTAATGCGCAATTTACACAATTTGTCTCAAATGCGCAAAGATGGACATATTTATACATAAATGCATACACACACTATACATAAATGACACACGCAAAGGGTTGAACGAGAAATTCTTATGTACAGATCGAGGTATCTATTCGGTATGTGGGGATACCAAGGCACACACGCACACACACACACACATACACACACATCGTTTAGACCAGGGGTCGGGTAACTTTTTTGGGTGTTACCCCAATGGAGTTTGTAGTAATATCAATTTACCCCCACGCTTGGAAGAACTCTGGTGGACAAACCAGTTTACTTATATAATTCATGAATAGTAATAAATAAACAAAAAATGTATATTGGAAAAAGTTTAATGGTGAATTTCATCTATCATAGGGAAATTAAAGTCTGTTTGTGGCATGGAAACAAAACACAAGACAAATGTAGGAATCACATTTATAAACAGAAATAAAACACTCTTAGCGTTACATGGCACACAAGCAAAACCATGTACAGTCGGCCCTCCAAATAGCGGAATCGAAGGGACCGAGAAAAAGTTCCGCTATTTAGAGGTTTCCGCTATTTGGAGGTGTGCGATGTAACAATGCTAATCAACCTTTCTTACTATGAATCGTCCATTTTTCACATAAACTTCCTTTATTGATTGTCAGTTTGAATTTTTCTATAATAATTAACCATTTTTTATTAATTCACAACGCACATTACCCCCGTTTCCGCTATTTGGAGGTGTACTATATGAGTGGGTACCAATAAAGCAGTCCGTTATTTGGAGTTTTCCGCTATTCGGAGGTAGAAATTTCGCTATTTGGAGGTGCAATTAACACGTATTTGATAGGCTTTTAATCGGGACCGAAGAAATATTCCGCTATTTGGAGGATTCCGCTATTTAGAGGTCCGTTATTTGGAGGGTCGACTGTATTTTAAATTCATACAATAACAAAATAATTTTTTTATTGAATCCACTAATATGGCATATATTACCATGCACGCACACACTACACACAACACACCACACGTTATATACAGGTAAACACATAAAAATGTACAATACGCACAGCGGAAAAACAAAAATACGCGCAGCGGAAAACACGAATGCAGGTGTATAAATAAATGATACGGTACCCGCAACAGTCAAGCACGACTAATAGGCAGGTAACAATGAAGATGACATGCGTACACGACTGATAAACGGAAAACTGTACATGACACGACAAAAACACGAGAGAAAATAACACGCACATATACACACGCACATGCAAGCACAAATACGTCCGGTCGTGTACATTGTGACATTGAAAACAATCGCAAGTCGTGTAAAGCTATACAATATGTGAAATTCGCTGCATTAAATTTAAACAATTAGAAAACATTATACAGTGAAATTAATAGAAATAGCATGTGTGTCAGTGAAATATGTGTGTACGCCACAGCACAAAATAATTAAGAGAATATTGAAAACATTAATATTTTGACACCAGATTGAGGTTTTAAATATACTCATATAAGCTACCTCAGGCTTTGGAAAAATGATACTGTTTCATCTTGGATACAACAAAGTCGATATCAGGGGTTTTTGATGTTACTGCTACTAGGATGCTGTCTTCAGGATTCAACCGGTTTCTGTATTTGTTTTTTAAATTGACCAGGGTAGAAAAACCTTGTTCGCAAAGGTAGGTTGTTGCGAAAGGTAGTAGCATTTTAGTTGCTTCCATATGCGCAATTTTATAAGCCTTTGCAGTTTTTGACATCCAAAAACTTGAGAGATCATCCTTGTTCTCAAATTCCATTTTTGTTTCATTGCTGGAACGAAGTTCAATAATCTCTTCTGCCAATCCTTCAGGCTGTTCAGGCAAATCAGACAGCTCACTTTTGAAGGGATTTACAACCCAGCTGACAGCATGTGAATCAAGTTCTGGAAAATAATCACAGAACCTATTTCTAAGTTTTGTCAGGTGCCTTGTGACTGTCTCCTTTATGTCACTAAAACTGCAGTCTTGACAGTCTTCCAAAAACTCTCCCAGTCTTGGAAAGGCAGCAGTCTTATTGACATTCACTTTTTGGTTCCAATACTGAAGCTTTGATACAAATGCTGAAATTTTTTCCTTTGCTAACAGGAGATTTACTTTCTTTCCTTGCAGTTCCTTGTTCAATTCATTTACATGCCCAAAAATGTCAGCTAAATATGCAAAAAGAGCTAGCCAGGTTTTTTTTCTGAACTTTTCTGCAAGTGTGTGTTTTTGATCAGTCAAAAACATTTCGAGTTCTGTTTTAAGAGCCCACACTCTATTCAGCACATTTCCACGTGAAAGCCACCTCACTTCCGTATGGTAAAGAAGGGTTGAATATTCAGCGTCTCCATCCTCACATAAATCACGAAACATCCTCGTGTTTAGTGCATGCCCTTTTACAACATTGACTATCTTAACCACATCATTTAGCACAGCTGCCACTTCTGGTTCCAAATTCTTCACAACCAATGCTTGGCGATGTATCATGCAATGGATGGCTAGAATATCTGGATTCTGTTGTTTGGCCAAAGCCACAAAACCATTGACGTGACCAAGCATGGCCGGAGCTCCATCAACTGATACTGCAATACAATCTTCCCACTTCAAACCAACACTTGGTTTTTTGAAACATGCATCAACCAGATTGAACACATCAATACCACGAGTTCTCAACTCAAGAGGAGAACACAACAACATTTCTTCTTCGAATTCATCAAAGCCCCTGTATCGAATATATACCATCAATTGGGAGTTGCTACTTACATCTGTAGTCTCATCAAGTTGAATGGCAAACTCTTTACTTTTTTTTACTGAAGAAATCACTTGTTCTCTCACATTTTCTGCCAAGATGGAAATTCTTTCTTTAATAACTCTAGCAGACAAAGGTACTGTATTCATTTGATTAGCGACTTTCTGCCCACACATTATTTCTGCCATTTTTACAGCCGCAGGCTTGATTAAGTCTTCACCAATAGTATGTGGTTTCTTGTTTCGAGCAACCAACCATGCCACTTCAAAACTAGCCATTGCAGCTGAACGTTGGTCAAACGTTGCACTCTTGTTACTTTCCAGTCTCTGTCTTTTGACTATTTTTTCCAGATTCTCAAAGTATTCCCGTGGTTTGGAAGACAGATGTGAATGAACCTGGTCCAAGTGTTTCTTCAGTTGATTCTTTTTGAAAGACTCGGTAGTCAGTACTTTCATACAAACGACACATTGAGGCTTCATTTGTCCTTTGTCCTCTATTTCTGTGAAGCCATAATTAAGGAACTCTGCCTGATATGTCCTTTTCCTTGCTGATGCCATCTGAAAATTGAAAAAAATAAATAACTTATTTATGTATGAATCTATCACATCAGCAACTATTCTATAAACACAGATAATCAGGAATTAATCAAAATATTAACGCCACATAAAATGATAAACCACACAATCCAAGCTGCCACCACCTTTCACTCCTTTTCTTCTTCCCCTTATCCAGGCCTTCCTTACCTATGAGCGTGGTCGTTCCTCCAGTAACACGTCAGGAAAAGTCAACACACGCCAGGACAACAACGCAAAAGCGGTCTCACTGAGGGTTAACAACAGTTTCAATACTGATCGACAGTAATGAACACGTTGACCGAGCTCCAATGCACTCCAAGACGCAACACGAGGCTAACTGCCAGATATTGTACAAACGATCATATCGCCAATCAAGCACACAAACATACACACATTCATACAACGATCATGTTGCACGTGCTTCACTGCCCGCAGCCATGTACGTTCACTCGCACACACCAACATACAGACACACTCACACGATGCTAACGCCACGCAGGGCTTGCGTACACTCATGAATCGCGCACGTGCAAACGTCATAGGCGTGCTCACACTACATACACACTGGCGGATGAAGCAGTTTCAATACTGGTATTTCTTTGTTTCCATAGTTTTAAAGATCGTGGTATCCACGATGTATTCTTTTCTCCAACTTTCATATCAGTTTCCCTCATTTAGCACATCCACATCCGTAGCACGTTCATTACCCCCAAAAATGTGTAATTTACCCCAATTGGGGTAATTTACCCCTGTTCCCCGACCACTGGTTTAGACAGTATAGACAGTAAGGGACCCACACATACATACACACAAACACGCAGACATACGCACACACACTGGTCTATGGACATTGGAGGAAAGGCGAAAAAGACGGGATTTAATTGCAATCTATAGATATCCTTCGAAAAAAGCAGTGGTACAAAATCAAGATTTATTCGAATTGGCAAAATAAAAAAGAGGTCACAAATTTGGTCTACAGAAACGAAGAATAAAAAGAGACGTTCAACAATTTAGTTTCTCCTATAGGGCGATAGATGATTGGAACAAGCTACCAGAGGAGATCGTAAATAAAAAACAATACAGTCATTCAAAATAAAATATGATACATGGAAGGCAGGAGTCACGAGTGTTTGACTCATTCCTGCGGAGTCAACTAGGTAAAAACAACTAGGTAAGACCACACATACTCCGCAGGCCCCCTATGCAAGCGCGCACCTCACAACACACCGCATTTGTTCCACTGCCCTGACATGCCCACGGGTCTTCAGCTAGAGGATCTGTGGCGACACCCGGTTGAGGTGGCAGGTCTGCTGGTCGCCTGGGCTGCTGCTGGTCGTCGGCTCGGCGGGCCAGAGGAAGGGCAGCTGGTCCCCTCGGTACACAACAGCTGAGGCGAGGATCGACGACGACGATGATGATGATGATGATCGTGATGGTTGTGATAATAATACTGATGATGATAGTTGAGCTCGGGTGAAACATATTTCTTCGTGTCCGCAGAAAACAGTCAGGTTAGGTAGCGCTACACAGTGTGCAGCATCGTGTTGAATGTTGCTATGGTGATTGCAAGAATGGCTGAGACTACAGCAGTTTCACAGTTGACTGGCGACAGATCTGATCTACCTTGTTGGATCGATCGTGTTACTCGCGCTTGCCACGGTGCACCATTGACACAAGTAGCGTACCATGCCAATGACGACAACGACTCAGCGCACACAATCAGTCTACCAGAAACGAGCATACTAGCACGAGCTGGTATGACCGAAGAAACGGAGCGGCATTTATTCCTGTAGTCCCACAGTTACATCTTCCTGTTGTCCCACAGCCACATCTTCCTGTAGACCCACAGTCACATCTTCCTGTAGTCCCACAGTCACGTCTTCCTGTTGTCCCACAGTCACATCTTCCTGTAGTCCCACAGTCACGTCTTCATGTAGTCCCACAGTCACGTCTTCCTGTAGTCCCACAGTCACATCTTCCTGTAGTCCCACAGTCACATCTTCCTGTTGTCCCACAGTCACGTCTTCCTGTTGTCCCACAGTCACACCTTCATGTAGTCCCACAGTCACATCTTCCTGTTGTCCCATAGTCACATCTTCCTGTAGTCCCACAGTCACATCTTCCTGTAGTCCCACAGTCACGTCCTCCTGTTGTCCCACAGTCACGTCTTCCTGTGGTCCCACAGTCAGATCTTCCTGTAGCCCCACAGTCACGTCTTCATGTAGTCCCACAGTCACGTCTTCCTGTAGTCCCACAGTCACGTCCTCCTGTTGTCCCATAGTCACATCTTCCTGTAGTCCCACAGTCACATCTTCCTGTAGTCCCACAGTCACGTCCTCCTGTTGTCCCACAGTCACGTCTTCCTGTGGTCCCACAGTCAGATCTTCCTGTAGTCCCACAGTCAGATCTTCATGTTGTCCCACAGTCACGTCTTCCTGTAGTCCCACAGTCACATCTTCCTGTAGTCCCACAGTCACATCTTCCTGTAGTCCCACAGTCACATCTTCCTGTAGTCCCACAGTCACGTCCTCATGTTGTCCCACAGTCACGTCTTCCTGTAGTCCCACAGTCACGTCTTCCTGTAGTCCCATAGTCACGTCTTCCTGTTGTCCCACAGTCACATCTTCCTGTAGTCCCACAGTGACATCTTCCTGTAGTCCCACAGTCACGTCCTCGTGTTGTCCCATAGTCACATCTTCCTGTAGTCACACAGTCACATCTTCCTGTAGTCCCACAGTCACGTCCTCCTGTTGTCCCACAGTCACGTCTTCCTGTGGTCCCACAGTCAGATCTTCCTGTAGCCCCACAGTCACGTCTTCATGTAGTCCCACAGTCACATCTTCCTGTAGTCCCACAGTCACGTCTTCATGTAGTCCCACAGTCACATCTTCCTGTAGTCCCACAGTCACATCTTCCTGTAGTCCCACAGTCACGTCCTCCTGTTGTCCCACAGTCACGTCTTCCTGTGGTCCCACAGTCAGATCTTCCTGTAGTCCCACAGTCAGATCTTCCTGTTGTCCCACAGTCACGTCTTCCTGTAGTCCCACAGTCACATCTTCCTGTAGTCCCACAGTCACATATTCCTGTTGTCCCACAGTCACGTCTTCCTGTTGTCCCACAGTCACACCTTCCTGTAGTCCCACAGTCACGTCTTCCTGTTGTCCCACAGTCACATCTTCCTGTAGTCCCACAGTCACGTCTTCCTGTAGTCCCACAGTCACGTCTTCATGTAGTCCCACAGTCACATCTTCCTGTAGTCCCACAGTCACGTATTCATGTTGTCCCACAGTCACATCTTCCTGTAGTCCCACAGTCACGTCTTCCTGTAGTCCCACAGTCACGTCTTCATGTAGTCCCACAGTCACATCTTCCTGTAGTCCCACAGTCACATCTTCCTGTAGTCCCACAGTCACGTCCTCCTGTTGTCCCACAGTCACGTCTTCCTGTAGTCCCACAGTAACGTCTTCCTGTAGTCCCACAGTCACGTCTTCCTGTTGTCCCACAGTCACATCTTCCTGTAGTCCCACAGTCACGTCCTCTTGTTGTCCCATAGTCACATCTCCCTGTAGTCCCACAGTCACATCTTCCTGTAGTCCCACAGTCACGTCCTCCTGTTGTCCCACAGTCACTTCTTCCTGTGGTCCCACAGTAAGATCTTCCTGTAGTCCCACAGTCACATCTTCCTGTTGTCCCACAGTCACATCTTCCTGTAGTCCCACAGTCACGTCTTCCTGTAGTCCCACAGTCACGTCTTCCTGTAGTCCCACAGTCACATCTTCCTGTAGTCCCACAGTCACATCTTCCTGTAGTCCCACAGTCACGTCCTCCTGTTGTCCCACAGTCACGTCTTCCTGTAGTCCCACAGTCACGTCTTCCTGTAGTCCCACAGTCACGTCTTCCTGTTGTCCCACAGTCACATCTTCCTGTAGTCCCACAGTCACATCTTCCTGTTGTCCCACAGTCACGTCTTCCTGTTGTCCCACAGTCACACCTTCCTGTAGTCCCACAGTCACGTCTTCCTATTGTCCCACAGTCACGTCTTCCTGTAGTCCCACAGTCACGTCTTCCTGTAGTCCCACAGTCACGTCTTCATGTAGTCCCACAGCCACGTCCTCCTGTTGTCCCTCCAATCCAGTCCTGTCGCTCCATTTTGTGTTTGTTTGCGTGTCCGTTTGTGTGTGTATGCGCCCATCTGTGTGTATGTGTGTCTCCGTGTGTTTATTCATGTGCGCTTGTGTGTGCTGGCTTGTGTGTATGTGCATCTTCGTTTATGCCTGTATACTCATATGTGTGTGTTTGCATGTTTGTTTTTGTGTACGTGTGTGCAAGGATCTTGACGAGGTTCGCGTGGACATCGAGACGTGCGAGGAACTGCGCTCTGGCACTTCGTCGTCCTCCTGTGTGTCGGCCGGCCGGATCGGCGGCTCCAGCGGCGCCTACGGCTACTCGGACAAAGTGATCGACGGCATGACTGTGACGGTCAACTCGTGCGTCGTTCAGTTCAACTCGACCGTCTTCACTGCCAACGTTGAGGTGAGCTATTGAGCGGCAGAGGATGAGAGTGCAGCGAGAGAGAGAGGGGGCAAGAGGAAGATGCGGTGATTTATTGTCTTGTATTCACTTGATCAAGTCTCGGACTCATTTTATTATGTGTACAGAATCGATGCAACGTCTTTTGCCCCCCCCCCACCCCACCGAGGACAATACTTAGGGCCACCATTATGAATAAAACACCATTATTCCGGTCATTCTGCGCTAATTATTACTGCCAGGTGTGTTTTGATTTTCGTTAGGATATCAGGAAAATGAGGTCGCTAAATGAAACAAACCCGAATGAAATGTGTATATCTGTGAATATATGTATTTGTGTATGTGTGATATTCGTGTGTGTGTGTGTGTGTGTGTGTGTGTGTATGTGTGAATTGATCTGTATGTGTGTATATGTGCGTGCATGTGTATGTATGAGTGTGTGTGTGTGTATGTGTGTGTGTGTGTGTGTTTGTGTGTGTCTGAAAGTGTGTATGAATATATATGTGTGTATGTGATTGTATCTGTATGTGTGTGTACGAATATGTTTGTGCGTGTTTATAAACGTACTTGTACGTGTGAATACTTCTACCTCCATGTTTGTGCATGTATGTGTATGCATGTATGTGTATGCATGTGTGTGTGTGTGTGTGTCAGTTCACTCGGATGAGCGTGTTGTCGGTGAGCGCCGACTGGACGCCGGTCAGTCATCTGCGGCAGTCGCGCGTCTACAATGGTCGTCGCTCGGCCCTGCTGCTGTTCAAGGAGCTGCGCTGGCAGGCGATGCGTGTGGAGGCTCGCTCGCGCTTCGACCAATCTCTATCGCCACTGCGTTTGATCAACAACGACGCCCGCTGTCGTATCATCATCAAAAAACGCACCAGCGGTTTGTCATTGCCACACTCATTGTGCCAAACGCTCACCGCCACCCTTCTCCCCTCTTCCCCTTCAATGTCAAACGTTGAAGGCATCAAGTGACAGCTGCTACACGGGAAGAAGTCGAAGCTTATGAACATACAGGTGTACCCCGTGCAGCTCGCTGCCACCGCAGAACCGACCCTCTCCACGGTATGACGCCACAAGGACGCAAGACGTATTAGAGAGGGCCACATCCCCAGAAGTCATGGCAAAACACATGACTGATATCTGGGACCATTTACTGCTAGGTGGACAGGGACTGTTGGATTAAAGAACTCGCGCAATGAAATTCTCCTCCGGGTTTCTAGCCACGAACTCCCGCTTGTGAAGCGGCTCTGCTACCACTACACCACGGACTCCAACTTCCGTCATGCGTGTTAGAGGGGCATTTCACGCATACACACATTTTGTCTGTACGTTGTGTGGCTATGTATGCAAGTACTATAAACTAAATATGCTTTCAAAAAAAGCAAATACCATATTTTTGTAAAGAAAAAAAACATTGTTGTTTACACTTTGCACACACAAATATAAAAAGGATTGTACCATGCTATTTAGTATATAGTTAAACATCTTTTAGTACCACTTACCAAGAGTTTTGTAAATATTTAAAAAAGAAAATCATAAAAATGTACACACAGGATCTTGAATTTCACCTTGTAGCATCTATAGGCAACGTAAGTTTTAAACCGCTTCCAATTGCGAAAACAGTCGATTTTAAACACCCACATATGTTTGCAAAGTCCAAATTCAAATACCCAGTGGCCTTATTTATGAAAACCTATTGACTAAAAATCGTTTTGTCCATGGAAGTTAATTCATGTTTGGTTTCGGAGTAAACACAGTTTTTTTTAACTCAGAGGTATCTAAAAATAGTGTTTTTCATAGAAACTCAAATGTTTTGTCGTGAAAATATAGGATTTCTCATAAACACCAACTACAATGCTTCCCCAGCAAAAGCCAAAAATGTTTCCCATATCGTGCAACTCCATAAAATCATGCCAAATACTAATTTACTTATTCTGAAAATATTTGATAATTTATATATGAGAAAATTTATTTCTGTAAAAACAACTAAAAAACCCATGTTTTTTATATATAAAACACTTGGTTTAAACCAAACAAACTCTGCTATAAACAGCCCGGTGTAATGAGCCGCTGTAATCGCTGAATACACCGCTGGAATCAGCCCGGTGTAATCAGCCAACATCTTAGTTATCTATGTTTTTTACGTTACACGAAACTCACCCGTGATTAACATGAAATGCCAAGTTTAGTTGTTTTGGTCTTACTTCCCGGAGCTTTCGTTCTGGCTTGCAATTATTACAAACAATGCTTATTCGGCCGCGCTCGGAATTTAGTCAGTTATTCGGCCCTCGGCGAAAAAGTGTGCCGATCCCCGATCTATATGACACATTCTATCACTGTTCAGTCAGCTGTTCTGTCACGCCTGCTATCTTGTTGTATTAGCGAGTGCCGACTCTGTTGATGAGAATAACCCAATCTCTCATTGACGTCCGTGCTTTCCCACGCAACGTTCGTGTGCGTTCGCTTGTGTATGCGTATGCATATATATGCGTGTGTATGGGTATATATGTATGGTTGTATACGTGCACGTGTGTGGATATTGTGTTCTAATTGTGGCCTGAATTACCCACTCGCCGGCTCATCGGGGACTATGTAATTTGCATTCGTTATTGTTTCAGCTCGTGTGTGTGTGTGCGTGTGTGTGTGTGTGTGTGTTCGTGTGTGCTGGCGGGTGTATGTTGAGTGTAATTTATTCGCGTGCTTATTGACACGCCGTGGCACTACCTGTGTTCTGCTGCAGAAATTACATGGCTCGTTTGTTGTGTCAAGTGCAGTTTTTGCAATTTGATGATGCTGGTTCGTTTGTTGTTTTGCGAGCTGTTACGCTATCAGTGTGTTTGTACAGCCGTTTCATTCATTTACTGCATACAAAACCGGCGCGGACGGCCGCTGGGCTTCTTAATTTTGTGCCGAATTCGCCCTGATGGCCCTGATGCTTGGCGTTTTTATGTTGATGATGATGTTGCATCCGCTTGTGTTGGCTTAAGGGCTTGCCGGTTTGAATTGGCCTGTGCATATTGCTCGGGCTTGTTTGCGCTGCGATCGTCATTAGAACGACATCAGGCCGGTTTAATTAGATGGCTGGCGGGGGAAATGTTGTCAGTTATTGTAGCTTCAGTCAGATTGCACACAATGTACTCGCAGAAAGTTAGTTGGATCTGTGCCAAATCAAAGAAGGGAACTGAATGAAGGAAACCAGGATAATACACTAGCATGGAGCGCGAGTTAGAGGGGGACTCTATTTTTTTACTATTTTTATCTAGTTTTGAAATGAGCAGCTTGTTTGCGAAATATTTGGCAATGGACTCACAGGTATAATTACTCTGCATTTTTTGTTAGAGGGGCGTCGTTCAACATTGAGATTTGTTCATCTAAGAAATCTACTAGATACATCTAGGGAATAGTCTATCAGTGATCAATGTATCGTCACTCCAGGGGATATTCGAGATGACACACGTCAGATTGTGTTGCTATGCGATGCTCTGCTTGATTCGGTTCCACAAAGTATGCCTCACTCCGATGAATTGCTAACTTTGGCCGACAAGTTTGCTTATTCTGCGATGCAGACAAATTAGGGCTACTGCTTCCATGGAGGCACCGCTCTAGTTTCTTCTCATTTGTATGTGTCAGTTTGGGTTGATGTGTCAGCTGGACACAGCTCGTCTGATCGCATTACACCCGAGCAGAATTCGGAACATTCGTGTTTTCCTACAAATTGCCTCTGATTTGACTATTTGACGCAGTCTTTTTGTGTTTCGAAATTATACAAATGACCAGAAAGGTCATATTTATCAGCTGGACATACGATATCATCTAATCAATGGCGCTACATTTTCATGAAATTCCAGCTAGTTTGGTTGTCGTGATAAGTCACAGCTGATTTAACTGCCGAGTTGAATTAATTCGCTGAAAAGCATATCACCAGCCCAGAGCCGAACCTTGAGGCGCCCGGTTGTGGATCACACTCGCTCACCACTAGGCTATGCTACAACACTCCGGAGCACGACAAATTGTATATATATGTATAAATATTTATATATACGGGCAGACTGCAGCGTGATGGGATGTCGCCTGGCGGTGTTGATGACCAATCTGCTGTGGGTGCTCACCGACGGCCAACTGAACGCCGCCATTGTCTTCATTGACTCGCTGACTGGCCTCATCAAAAAGGCCACCGACCTCGCACACAAGGTCAAGGCCGTGCGCAAACTCGAGGTCAGTCGGGTCAGGTCGAGATGGAAGCGCTGGTGTGTGTGTGTGAGAGAGAGAGGGGTGAAGGGAATGACACAGTGCTACACGTTTGAGTTCACAATGATCTTCAATTGCGGTCTTGTTCTAGTCGAACTTTGACTGATTTGTGCATTATCCTCACATTTCTAAGCTGATATTCTTAATGGTAGTTCAACACGGGGTAATCCGGTCGTTGAATCACAGAAAGCACTTCTATCAAAGCTGAACAAACATGAAGCGAAAGTGTTTTTGTTTTCCGTCTATCATTCTGAATAAATGTATACTTGTATTCTTGTATATTGATAAATAAATACATTTGTATTATTATACTACATGAATATAGTATGTATGGATTGTGAATTGATTGCTATTTCTGAATGGATATATTATACCCAATTTTGGCATATTGTTTGTGGCGATGTCACATTTACTGTCAGATCATTTATAAACCAGTTAACGCATGTTTGTGACTATAAAGCGTATGACGCGTGTTTTGGACTATAAAGCTCAACAAAATGCCTCTATCTACTTAACTATGTTGGCTATATTTTTCTAGTGTTGCAAATTTAATAGCTGATGCATTGAACCAGTTCTTGACTGTCCGATTATTTTGTTTTGCTCCATTTGCGTTATAATGCATCTTAAGCTTGAATATGTGTGTCTGTATGTGTGTGTATGTGTGTGTTGCAATCAGAGCTTGTGCTCGGACAACCCGCCCGCCGCCGCCTCTGCTTCGTCATCGTACAGCTCTGCTCATTACCAGCAGACTGCGCCTGTCAATAGTGGCTCCTTGGCACGGCAAGACAAGCTGTTCAACGACCGAGACGTGATCGAGACGTCGTATCACGTCTGCTGCCAAGATGTTCATCTGCATTTCTCCGACGATCCCGGAGGTCAGTCAGGCTTCATCCGTTCAACGTCATCACTTCTCACATACTTCTCGAGAGATACAAAATATATACGGTAGAGATATGGCCAATACTGTCTGTAGTTCAAGTTGAATCGCTTGCGATGCACAATTAGCGCTCACTTATAACAAATGCCTTCTCAGTAAAGCGTGTCTTGTCATTTAGCTAGAGTGTTGCTTCTTCGTCTTGACTGTTTCTTGTCCTCGCGGCTGTTCATGGTAGTCTCATCTAAACCTGTGCACAATGGTACTATTTTAATGAGGTACGGCTATGCACTCAATCGCAGACAAACTGCTCCTCATTAGCTCTCATATTCCTGACTAAATTCTACATTTCAAGCTCTCTTTCTCTGTACATATTTTGTACGCTTCGGATGCATGGGGCCATCTCAGGGTGGTAATAGTGCTTGCCATACTACTGGATTTGCCTGTAATCAATAATAGTAATGACCCTCATCAGGCGATTGTGTTCATTTATTGCATACTGGGTGTGTGTGTATATATGTACCTGTATGTGTTTGTGTGTGTGTATGTGTGTATCTGTATGCGTGTGTGTGTGTGTGTGTGTGTGTCGGTGTGTCAGAGTGTCGGTCTAGCGCTCCGGAGTTGAGTGACGGCGGCTCGGTGCTGCTCAAAGTGCACCAGCTACAGCTCGACTATTACCCCTACCACCTGGCGTTCGGCGATCGTCGCCACTGGAGCCACTACAGCTCGTCGGTGCCGTACGTCTGGCTGACCGACACGCTGGCAGCGTTCCGGCGGCGCGTACTCGCCGTGCTGCTCAACTCGGCGCCGCAGCACGCGCCACTGTCACGTGCGCCGCCCCTGCTGGCCGCCGCTGCCAATCAGGTGCGAGTGCCGCTGCTGCCATCTGCCGGCGCTATGTTGTCTCAGCTCTTGTCAGTGCACGTGTATGTGTCTGTATATGTGTGTACGTGTATCGATGGATATGTTCGATTCTACTTCAGAAGTAGATAGACGACACTTCTAAGTGTTCGATTCACACCTCAGAAGTACTTCGTGAATACCTCTAAGTGCTTCTGAAGTGGGTCCAGAAGTTCTCAGAAGTTTTCATTGTTAGCACAGAGCAGCATTCGTTTTGTGCGTGTTTGTTGCCCGGTGATTTATTTCGAACGCAATTCGAATTCGGGTTGCAACAATACTGAACTCCTTGTTCAAATTTCAAGCAACAAATTAATACGTGAGCTGAAAATTTAACACGAGAGCGGAACAAACAACACCGCAATCGACTGATAAACAATAATGTATACCGCACTTATGAAAGTGTTCGATTCGTGCACTTGGGAAGTCCTTACTTCTGAAGTGCATGAATCGAACATAGTTTATGTGTAGAAGAGAAGAGCTGTGTTTGTCCATGCTGACAGGTCTAGCAGGCATAACAGTTTTTGTGCTTGCTTTATTTTCAGCTGTTTGCTTCACATTTGGTTAGTTTACCTGTTATACGATCTCTTAATTTCTCATTGTTGATGTGTATCTAATGGTGTAATCTTCCATACACCGAGCCTACTAAATTGGACATTTGGGAACAATTGAGGCAACATTTGTCTGAGCACAGTCACTGATTTTCTCTTTGACAATTGGTTTTGTAACTGATTTCTCACGGTGATTTTTGTCTTTTTACTGATCCTGTCTCTCCTTGGTGTCGTGGTGTCGAGGTTTGGTGTCATTATCCATATTTCATATATGTCAATATCCGTTTTACATATATCGCCCAGTGTTATGGTTATATTGATCGTGTCGACACTTTCTTAATCTTTTTGCCCTGTTTATACTTATTTACCATATATAAATATGTTATTCAATGGCTTGACTTGATTTTTTCTATATATGACTATTGGGTATCGTAACATAGTTGCGACTGGGACCTTTTAAGCCTCAAACAAAGCTTTACCGCCTGATATGTGTATATGTCGCGCCATAGCGTGGAGATGGTCGGTTCTGCAGTGACGGCAAGCTGCACGGGGCACACCTGTGTGTTCATAAGCTTCGGCTTCATCCCGTGTAACAGCTGTCACTTGAGGCCTTTAACATTTGACCTTTATATATTGCATTGCACGTGCATTGTGCAACTGCATATAGTTGTTATATTGTAACATTTTCTATAATAACCTCGGTGTGTAAAGAGATACCACCTCATTTGCGCGTCGCCCACAATTTGGCGCTTATCTTCCTCCCGCATGGATGAGGAACTTGGGAGAGGAGATAACAGGAGCATAATGTACTGCGATACTGGCACTCGATTGAGTACGGCATATAGAATGTAACTTACGTCAACTTGGCGACTATAACTTATCCTGACATAGCCTAGTGAAATTGAAGCGTTGCACTCATTATCTGTATTGAATTATCACAATTTCTTTCCCATCACACTACAGCAGAGCCTTTTCCTTTTCGGTCAGCCTGAGTCTCGAGCGCTATACTGCGTATAGGCTCAGTGGGCGGAGCATATACGCGCAAAATGTAGCGTACCTGCAAAGCGGTAGACTACGCGCGTCACACTACGCGCGCAAGAGTACATATTCATCCGGGTCACGGCACCATGATGAATATGTCCGGGTCACGGCACCAAGATGAATATGCCTTCTTGCGCGTGTAGTATTATGTAGTGGATGTTTCAGGATATCCACATTGTATTGCGTTGACAAACCCAACGCAGTTATCCTGGTGCATATACGTGGTTATCCAGGTATATTTACCTTCAATCACAAAAGTGTCGATGCAGCGTTCAACAGCAGCTGAACGTTTCGACTGATCTCCTTAGAGACAAACCAAGCCTTGTTGAGAATCTAATGTAATTTATGTAATGTTCTCAACAAGTTCCAAGTTTACTCTCAAGTTCCCAAAACCGAATCTCACTGAATGAAGATCTCACCAAATCTCACTAAATCAGACCGGCTCCTACGGCTCTTACATATTGTCCCTTTGTTTTTCTCGGGCAGCGATGCACCATTTTATATATGACCCAAAGCGCCAACAAACGGGTGAAAGAGTCCCTAACACTATCAATCTCCCAAACACTGGTGAAGATTTGAACACAGTGTTATGGACAGTGTAAATGGGTTTGTTTTTGTTCAGGGGTGTAGCTCCGCACTTGCGCTAATGATGGCTGTTCGGGAATGTATTTCTCGTAAACACCTTGGGTCGTATTACAGAGTACCGTGGAAATACATACAATACACTGGCGGATCCAGGGGGCTGAAGCCCCCCAAATGTTTCCATCAATCCTCATAACCTTGAGATTCACTAAAAGGGGCCAAGGAAAATTATGTTTGTAGTTTGTTTATATAAGCATTATAGCAAAGCATATTCGCGCATAATGCGTTTGTAAATGTGTGTATATATCATTAAAACAATTTTCAGTCCCCCTCCCAAAATCATTCAGTCTCTCCAAAAATTGCACCCTGGATCCGCCATTGATACAATATATTATTAATATTATTATTATTATTATTATTATTATTATTATATTCATACCATTTTTCTGTCCAAGAGGTTGTCACAATGATACAGGAGGTAGTGTGTGATATACGTGTTAATATGCGTGTGTGGCAGTGTGGAGGCGGTGGTGCTGTCCCGCCCTCCGAGCGAGACAAAATGGCCGCACTGCTCGAGCGACTCATGTGTTCTGTGTTGTGTGTGCGTCTTGCCGACTTCACCATGTACCAGGTGGCCACAAGCCACAGGAAGAACGCACTGCTGTCCATGGTCTGCGGTGAGTATGACCTCCAGTCAGGCGTGCTTTTTATGCACTCAGAAAGTCATCTACATAGGAACTAGGTATGTTACGGCCCGGGTACGTTTGGTCCCGCTTCAGTCCCAGCTCTCTCTCTCTCTCTTCCTAACTGGCCTAACCCTACCTTGCCTAAGCTAACAAAGAGAGAGAGAGAGCCGGGACTCTAGCTGGACCAAACGTAGCCGAGGCATAACATCCTGGTTCCCATCTGCATATAGCACGGGGGTTTCATTTTGTGTGTTCGTATGAGAAGGATATGATTGTTGTTTTGCATTCAGTGTGTGTTTGTGTGTCAGTTTATATTTGTAATTCTCAATATCCTGATTTGAATGTTGCGATGTAGTCTGGTAGTTACCACCTTCTCTCTGTATGCCAATACCATTTGCGGTTATATCGCTTAACATGGGCGGCTCAATGTATGTATTTATGCACATCTGTTGGCTTTTCTCTATGTGTTCGAGATTATCTGTGAGCCTATGTTCGCGTTTACGAACGTGCGGTTTCAAGCGCACAAACTCCGTTATCTTCCAGGATTGGCGCCATTTTAGGCATGCTCTACGACGTTTTGTGTGGTTTTTGCGTCGTCGCTTCTGAACTGGATTATTGCTGGTAGCCAATGCTATGCTTGTTGGACAATCAATGCCATTAACCAGATTTGAGGTCCAAAGTCGATTTTGTGGTCACGCTGAGCTTCATGACAATTATAAATGTCCTTGGCTGCTATGGCAATGAATTGCAAATTAATTGACTAATTGATGAATTATCACTGCGCTCGTGGAAACGGGATGACGTGTATGTGGCATTGGTTGGCATGGAAAGCAATGGCCAAATTGAACTGGTTACCACAGAAACAGTGTGATAACATTTTGCCGGTGATTACCATGGTAACTGGATATCAACACTATATGGTCCGTTTTGTCATGAAAACGCCACGAAAATATTGAATGTCAGTGCTGACTGTGCACGGTATAACGAACTGTCAGTGTTTTTGGAAAACTGAATTAAAAGTGTACTAAATCCGATGACATGACGCTTACCCCGCGTGAAGAGAGAGAGTTTGTATGTTTGTGTGTGGGAATGAAAGAGATAGGAGGGGAGGTACGCATGTGAGCACGTAGTTAATGTCTGAGATAGTAGGACAGTGGTTCTGGTTTCGATCTAACCCCAGGGGTTCGGTGAGTTAGTTTCAGTAGTTCGGCGGTTTTGTTCACCCACTCGTATGATTCGTGACGTCACGCTCTGCTTGGTCATCATTGGCTGCAGTTAATCACGCCACATATCTTGGTCTTGATATCTGTGCTGCAAGCAACTCGGTCCACTCAGTAGTAGCCTACTTGTGTGACTGTCTTGATCGTACGTGATTTGTGATTTTTCTTATAATACTTCAAATACGAAGGGCTTGATGAATGCATGCATGCAACTTGTGTGGTACTTACTTCCTACAGTACTTCCAATAAGATTGAGAACCACTGGACTATTGTAAGTGCTAGTCATGCTGGATTATTATTGCGATATCAGTTAATGTATTCGTCGTAATGAAGGTATGATTATCAGAACTATATGTACTGTGCGTACTCGAATGACTAATCTTCATATTAGAGTGAGTGTCTCGTTTTGTCATGTTCGTTTTATTGCATTGATATTGTAGAATGTTTCTCGTTGGCTTTAATGACTGAACGTGTGAATGTAGGAGTGAACGTGGGAGTATGGAAAGAGTTTGAGTGTAAGAGAGATTTGGAGGGTGGGAGAGATTCAATACAGGTATGAATAGAAATGGAGATAAGTTGAATCTAATGAAGCTTAGAGGGAGTAAGTGAATAAATACAAGGAAGAGTATGAGGGAGGCGGAGAGATTGAATTTTAGGAGGAAGAGAGTTTTTAGGGCGTGGTTGTGTGTGTGTGTGTGTGTGTGTGTGTGTGTGTGTGTGTGTGTGTGTGTGTGTGTGTGTGTGTGTGTGTGTGTGTGTGTGTGTATATGTGTATATGGTTGACGGTGGTGTGTTGGTTGATTCACAGACAACGTGTGTTGTCGCCCGCCATCCACGACCGATCTGTCTGTGCTAATTCACCGCCGCCCACGTAATACCGCCGCTCACCTGCACGCTTTTGCCTAGCTTGTGTGTGTGTGTGTGTGTGTGTGTGTGCGTGTGTGTGTGTGTGTGTGTGTTTGCGCGTATGTATGTGTGGGTGTGTGTGTGTGTGCGTGTTTGTGTGTGTGTGGGTGTGCGTATGTTTGCGCGTATGTATGTGTGGGTGTGTGTGGTTGTTTACGCGCGTGTGTTTGTGTGTGTAGGTATACGCGCATGTGTTCATATATTTGTGGGTATGTATAAGTATGAGGGGTCGTATATGTATGCGTGCGTATGTGTGTATGTATGTGTGTTGGCTGTATGTGAGCGGTTGCTGCATTGGGCATGACCGGTTTTTCCACTGCGTAGACATGATACGACACCCGGTGGCTATAACCGAACCATTTTGTTTTTTCGCTATTCGTTTTGGCCTATTGCCAAGAAGCTTGCGATTCTAGCGTGTGATCAGGTTTAGCGTTCACCAGCCGCCGTTGGTGTTTGTGTGTTGGCTCAGGGCAGTACATGAGCATATTGAGTGTATCTGGCGCTAGAATTAGAATTGCAAGAATCAAACTCAACGTGATGCTCAGGTTGTCTCTCACTTAACGTACATAGTTCGTTGTTCACAGAAGCACACTCACACTGTTGCTTTTCCAACTGGATTGTGTGGCGGTATGGTGGTGCGTGTTGGCAGGCGATCACGACAAAATGAAACTGCCGGACGGAGCGGCGTGCATCCACGCTGAGATGGCATATTTCTTCTATCCGGGCGATGTCGACTTTCCCTGTGAGTTGATTTGATTGTTCGCTCATTCAACGTACACGCGCGTGCTAACAATCTCACACACACACATACATGCACACTTGTTATGTGTTTGTCATGACGAGGGTGTAATTAATTATAGTAGCTATGTGGTTTGTATTGGTATTTTGCTCCAGTTGTGCTTCTGTCATGCCTTGCTCCTCCGACATGTGTGCATGCGTGTGTGTGTGTGTGTGTGTCAGTGCCTCCACCGCAGGTGATGTTGCACGTGAACCCAGTGCGCGCCGTGGTCGACCCGCTGACACTGGTCTGGCTCAACGCGTTCGTGTGCAGCGTGGCACGGTGCGCTGCCAACATGAACCACTCGGCCGGCTGCGGCGCGGACGCGGCCCGGCTGATGTCCGACGCTGGCTGCGTGGACGTGCGTGTCGAGGCGATCATGCTGAGCGTACAATTGTGCGCCGTCGACGAGACGCCGCCGCTGCAGCGAGATCGGCCCAGCTCTCTGTCGCTCAACGTCACCAGACTTCTGCTCACCAACCAGCGCAGCGAAAACCCACTGGAACCCAGGTGCCCGGCCGTCTCTCTGTCGACAATCACATCTCTGCCCTAGTGTGTGTGTGTGTGTGTCATGTGCTTGTTTCTGTGTCATGTATCATGTGTATATGTGTATATGTGTATATGTAGCATACTTGTGTGTGTATTGTGTATCATGTGTATCGTGCGTGTGTATCATGTCTATGTATCAGACTTGTGTATTATGTGTATAATGTATCATTTGGCATGTGTGTCTAGCATATAGCATGTGTATAGCATGTATCATGTGTGTGTGTATCATGTACGAGCGGTAATCAAGAAGTTCTGAGCCCCTATTCATAAAATTTGGCATTGATATGAATTTCGTTAAATGTGCTC
>OU696577.1:6566939-6696939 GCA_916048095.2 Sacculina carcini
AATACTCCTGACTAGAAAAAAGTTCCCCCAGGTTGCTGTGTGCCGGTGCGTTGTCCATAATTATTGTGGGCCGGTGAATTTCAGCATCTCTGCATGCCTGCATCAATGACTGCAACCATTGCACACAGTCTTGCTTTTTAAATGCTCCTCTCTTCGTGAAGATTAGCACTACTCGTGAGCTTGTCATGGCCCCGATTATATGGAGGTTGGCTCCTTTGCTGGTCGGTAAAACAAATCAAGCTCTGGCACCGATCCTGGACCGGCCCTGACTCCTCCTGCAGTATAAATTAAAATGGGTTTCGTCGACCCATACTGGAGTGCCGCCTTCAGACCGCACCTTGAACAATGCCTTCATGTATGCGGCTCTTTTCATTTTATTTTCACTCGAATTAATTTTGTCGACAGTGGGCCGCACATTTTTTAGCGAAAACATCTCGCCGTCCAATCAGTTTCTTATGGTGTTGACGCACACCTGGCATAAGAATTGTGACCTGATAATGGTCTGGAGCTCTTCCAGCGTGGTGGACGGTGATTTCTCCACCGCCGAAACCAATGTCATCAACATTTCAGGTGTCTTTTTTATATGGTTCCCGCCTCTTGGCTTTACTGTGTCCTGGTTCTTTTTCAACCAATTGTAGGCTGTCATTTACACCAAGTGTTCTGGCGACGCCTTTCCAATCACCTTCATTTCGAAAAGCTTCAATGATTCTTTTTCTGTCTTTTTCATTAATTTTGTTGTACTTCATTTTTACTAAAAATGTAAATCCAACCCCAGAACAATTGCCAACTCAGTTTCGACTGTTAAATATTTAGTCAAGTTTCTGCTCAAAGTTTTTTTTGTAGTGTTTCCAGTTTTCAGCCACATATTTACAGAAACTTATGATTTTTCGTCAAGTTTTATGTTTGAACAAAAATTTGAACACTAAATAATTTAATTAGATTAATATATGATGAAAATATTATTAGTATAAATAAAATATGTATTATTATACAATAAAAAAATTACTGCGCTGATTAACTCAGTTTTCATTTGGTTTAAGTCTATTTCCTTTGCTCTAACTCTAATTATTCCTCTGCATTAACTCTATTTTCATTTTGATTAAGTCTATTTTCATTCTGATTAAGTCTATTTTAATTTGGATTAAGTCTATTTTCATTTGGATTAAGTCTATTTTCATTTGGATTAAGTCTATTTTCATTTGGATTAAGTCTATTTTCATTTGGATTAACTCTATTTGCAAATGGTATAGTCTGTCTGTCGCTGTGTTTTTGCGCACAAAAAAAAATGTTCTAACCAGTGGCTCTCAACCCATGGTTCGCTACTCAAAGCTGGATCGCTGATGGTTCGTAAGAGATAGATATTTTTCCGCTGGGATATATTATAATTAGATACTGCAGTAATTAAACTTCACACCGTGATAAGATATAAGCATAAGATATAAGTGATAAGATTATAAGCAGACCATGATTAAACTACAATCGTGATTAAGAGAAAATGCATTACATATAGACATATACATATACATATATATATATATATATATATATGAATTGTGTGTGTGTGTGTGTGTGTGTGTGTGTGTATGTGTGTGTGTCGCAGGTTCAATTGACCCAATGTTGCACGTGAAGGAGTGGGCCCCCGCGGAGAACATCGAGGTGGCACATGAGGCCGTTGAGGACGCTCACAGCGAGGGTTCAGTCTGCTCGGCACTGCGGAGACGCGACCTGGTTCGTGTTGTCTTTCTCTTTGTGTCTCATCGACTCATTGTTTCAGAGCCGGCCTCCAATAATTGGAGCTCCTAGGCAATGTGAACTTTGGCGGCCCCAAGTGGAATTGGAAATTGAATTAAATTAAATCCGAACATGTAAAATGGTGTAATTAATCAAAAGTGCATATATATATATATATATATATATATATATTAACTAATACTTGAAATAACTAGTAATACAATCATATTGATCAACTGTGTACAAAATTACTTGTTCATTATTTGATGGTAGCAAAGTTTTGAATATCTTGTGAGTAATCCAGAGACTAGACGATATATTTCGATGGATTGCATTGCCAGGCTGTTCAGATGTTCTTGTGTCATTGTCCCTTTGAAATAATTTCTAATTAATGTCAACGTGGAAAAACTCGTTGTCTCTGATGCAATAGTAAATGGAATTTCAAAACGGTGTATCTTTCTTCTATGATATCATGTAAAAATCTATCAGAAAAATATTAATTTAATAAGAATTCGTAGATTTTATAACCCTCTATTCTGCCACTTCTAACGGCGACTGACTTAATCCGTGTTTTTGAAGTCTGTACAGTTCGGAATATGACTCTTACCTTGCTGTGCTCCCAACATTATTCTTAAGCAAACATGCTCCTATTTGCAGTTTTGGCAAATAATATACGCCACCCAGGATGCTTTTTTCATGCTGGCTGTTGTATGCCAATCGGCGTGAATGGGCTAGCGGATAATCCTTCAACTCAATTGTACACCATGTGTGTGTATGTCTGCCTGTATGTGTGTGTGTATGTGTGTGTGTGTGTGTGTGTGCGTGTGTTTGTGTGTGTGTGTGTGTGTGTAATAAACACACGTGCATGTGCCATGCCAATACATGAACAAATTGTTGAGACATATGTTATAGGCGCTATATTGAATGCTCATTAAACCTGAACCTCTCTAGCTTACGTTCAATTGAACACCACGTGTGTGTGTGTGTGTGTGTGTGTGTGTGTCAGGTGTCTGTGTGCACGTTGAGGCTGGGTGGTGGGGAGTTTGCCTACCAGTCTTGTGGGTTCAAATCGTCGGTCAAGTTCTGCTGTCGCCATCTCATCATTGAAGAATGTCGCACCATCCACTGGGACGAATTTCAGGCATTTTTCACACACACACACATATATTCAGTAAATTTCTCATTTTATTATGCTATTTCAGCTATTTTTTGCTTGTAATGCTAAATACTTGGGCTATCACTGGGGCGAGTGTTATTTGTGTGGGTCGTTGTCAAATTTGATATCAAAAGCGGCTACGATAATTTGCACGTACATTTTATGTGTTCTTGTGTGTGTGTTTTTGGCTGCAGGCCAAGTTCCAGCAGCGCTCCAAGTGCTGGCCCGGCTGGGAGTTTCCTGCCAGTGCGTGCAGTATTGGCGTGCGTCTCGACTCCCAGTTCACTCCCGTGCCCAACCAGAGGAACCACAAGGTGACAACTGCCCCCCCCCCCTGTTGTTGGACCCGTGGTGTAATGGCAGCACACCCGCCTCACAAGCGGGATGTCCGTGGCTCGAAACCCGGCGGAGGAGAATTTCATTTGGTGAATTGTAGTATCCAGCAGTCCCTGTCCACCGATCAGTAAATGGTACCAGATATCAGTCATGTGTTGTGTCATGTATTATGGGGAGGTAGCTCTCTCTAATACGTCTTACGTCCTTGTGGCGTCATAGCGTGGAGAGTGTCGGTTCTGCGGTGACAGCGAGCTGCACGGGACACACCTGTGTGTGTTCATAAGCTTCGGCTTCTTCCCGTGTAGCAGCTGCCACTTGATGCATTTAACCTTTAATCCGGCGTTTCCCTGCACACACGCATATACATATATACGCAGCCATACATATGCATACATGCACATACACATAGAGTATGTTCTAATTCAGAAGTACTCCCGAGTACTTCTAAACGTTCGGCAACAATACTGAAGTACATTTTGAAATAGCAACAAACTAATGAAATTGTAAGTAGGAAGATAAACTCTTAGTGTAACAAACAACACGGTAATTGACTGATAACCAATAATTAATGCCGCACTTCTGAATCAGTGTTCGATTCATGCACCTCGGAAGTTTCTACTTCTGAAGTGGTCAATTTATCATATACACTCAAACGTACCTCCACACATGTACATATGTATGTATGTGCGATTGCGTTTATGTGTGTGTGTGTGTGTGTGTGTGTTTTGTGTGTATGTGTGTGTTGTGTTGTGTGTAAGTGTAAGTGTGCATATTTATGTGTATATGTGTGTGCGTGTGTTTGTGTGTGTGTGTGTGCATGTGAATGTGTGTTTGTGTGTGTGTGTAGCTGGACGTGCGTGCGCAGTCGCAGGTTGACCTCGAAGTGAAGGTCGCTGACCTGTCAGTTGACCTGGCCATGAGTACGGTGACCAACCTGGTCGACTTCATTGAGGATGAGACTATCAAACCGCCGCTGCCTCTCAATGTCAGTGATTTTGCACACGCCTGTTATCGGTGTGTGTGGGCTATGTACTGCCGGGAGTTTGGTAGTGGCCGACTTGTAGGTAGAAATTGCTCGGACCAGCGGTTCATTGCGGGCCACGCCTGTACTTGCTGCTGGCGCGAGACCTCCTATCATCCAGTAGTGTCAGTGGCGGCGCCAGGATTTTCCGGCGGAGAGTCTGAGGAAAAAGATGCGGGTCTGACGAAACATGAGCAACTACACTCGAAATGTTCATGGTCAGGATTTGTGAAGGTCTCAATGTGGGCTTGGCACAGTGGGGCAAGTAACTTCAGTCTCCATGTCCCTCTTGGTGCCGCCACTTTCAGCTGGGACTCAGGGCTAGCTTAAAATAAATATTTTACTGATTTAACATCGTTCTTATAGATATTTATAATTTAGAATCAGTATATTTAAATTTATTGTGGGAGGATATTATGATAAATCGGAGGGTGCGACGGCCCAATCACCCGCGCACCCGTTCACGCGTTCACTAGCTGATTGGCGTTGTTTGTGGCCGACAGGCGGTGTTGGAGCGCGTGCGTGTGAGCGTCACCGACGACCGTGTGACCGCCAACATCACCAGTCCTGGCTCCGTGCCCATCCAGCTCTTCCTGCCGGCCGTGCGGGTCAGCGGCGACAAACACGGCGTCTTCACCGTCCTCTCTCCTCAACCGCTACAACAACAACAGACAACAGGTAACGATATTGTTACTGTTGTGTTGTTGTTGGGTTGCATGTAACAAACGTTTGTCAATACTCGGAGTGAAAAACACGTATTTGTGTGTATGTATTCACTTAGTGTTTGTGTGTGTGTGTGTATTCACTTAGTGTTTGTGTGTATTCACTTAGTGTTTGTGTATGTATTCACTTAGTGTTTGTATGTATTCACTTAGTGTTTGTGTATGTATGTATTCACTTAGTGTTTGTGTGTGTGTGTGTGTGTGTGTATGTATTCACTTAGTGTTTGTGTGTGTGTATTCACTTAGTGTTTGTGTGTACTCACTTAGTGTTTGTGTGTACTCACTTAGTGTTTGTGTGTGTGTGTATGTAGTCACTTAGTGTTTGTGTGTGTGTGTGTGTATTCACTTAGTGTTTGTGTGTGTATGTATTCACTTAGTGTTTGTGTGTATTCACTTAGTGTTTGTGTATGTATTCACTTAGTGTTTGTGTGTGTGTGTATGTATTCACTTAGTGTTTGTGTGTGTGTATGTATTCACTTAGTGTGTGTGTGTATGTATTCACTTAGTGTTTGTGTGTGTATGTATTCACTTTGTGTGTGTGTGTGTGTGTGTGTGTGTGTGTGTATATGTATTCACTTAGTGTTTGTGTGTATATGTATTCACTTAGTGTTTGTGTATGTATTCACTTAGTGTTGTTCATCTAGCTGTGTTCATCTATACCATTTGCATTTGGATTTGATCCAAGTAAGTTAGTCATACATAAACATCGTATTCAAAATAGTTAGCATATTTTCTACATAATCAATTTATCAGCCATTGAGATCATTTTATAGATGTAACAATACATGTGTTTCATTAAAGTTCAACTTATTCTACATTCAATGAATAGTCTTTAATGCATTGTGCAGTATTCTGCTAATATTTGTATCGATTTTTTACAATATACGGATCTTCCATATATTTAATTATCTAATTTTTTTTTAAATTTTAATATAAATCATTTATCATTACAGACATTCACAAACTACTGCACAAAGTACCAAACATTCTTCAATAAATGCAATGAATAACATTTATAATTGATTCAATAATATAATATTTGTATGAATTATTTGAATAATTTATAGATTTATATATTAAACGCTGACCAATCTATAGGCAGACTAGCATGTAATATATAAAGGTATAGAAAATGATTAACATTGACCTGCATATACAAAGAAAAGGTTTGGATTGAATCAAAATGCAAATCGATTAAATCGATCAAAATGTAAATGGTATAGTTGTATGTTTGCAGGAAATGAGCTGAGCTCAGACTGTGCTGCCTCGTATTATCATCTTATCAAGTCTATTTTTTATTATAGTTATGCTGTTTGACATCACAATTTCCTCAGGCAGATTATTCCTATGATCTACAAATATATCAATGAAACTATTTTAGTGTGTATGTACGTGTACGTGTGTGTATGTACGTGTATGTTTGTGTGTGTGTGTGGCGTACAGGTGGCAGTAGTGGTTCTGTGAGATCGCGGAAGCAGCACCATCATCATCATCATCATCACTCGTCTCCTCAGCGACCAGCTTCTACAACATCATCACCACCACCATCTGTGACGACACCACTGACAGCCGGCGACAATGTGACGATGTGCGAGCTGATGCGACGTTTGCGCCGCACAAGTTGCTCGCTGGACGACCGACTTGAACTGTCGCAGTTGATCGAGCGACAGTTCAACAGCGTTAGTGTGCGGTACGTGACAGACATACACTCAATGTACTGATCACAACTCCATTTAGCCGCTGATACCTCGTATATGCTCTTAATTGTATTGCAGTTACTGACCTCCACAAGCTACATGCATTCATCAAACCCTTCGTGTTTGAAGTATTATGAGAGAAATCACAAATAACGTAGGATCAAGACAGTCACACAAGTAGGCTACTACTGAGTGGACCGAGTTGCTTGCAGCACAAATATCAAGACCAAGCGATGTGGCGTGATTAGCTGCAGCCAATGATGACCAAGTAGAGCTTGACATCACGACTAATACGAGTGGGTGAACCAAACTGCCGAACTACTGAAACTGACTCACCGAACCCCTGGGGTTAGATCGAACCCAGGCTGAGAACCACTGCGCTATGTTGTATTCTCTTCCCATTGTGTTTTGTATTATGTGTGTGTGTGTGTGTGTGTGTGTGTGTATGTGTGTATGTGTATGTGTGTGTGTGTGTATGTGTGTGTTTGTGTTTGTGTGTGTGTGTGTGTGTATGTATGTGTGTGTTTGTGTTTGTGTGTGTGTGTGTATGTGTGTGTTTGTGTGTGTGTGTGTGTATGTGTGTCTGTGTGTGTTTGTGTGTGTGTGTGTGTGTGTGTGTGTGTGTGTGTGTGTGTGTGGCGGGTCAGATGTGGCGAGTTGGAGGCGACGGTGAGCCAGATGGTTGGCGAGAAGCAGGAGTTGATGGATAAATTGCGCTATCTGCAGCAGCAATTTCTCAAGCTCGATCAACATCATCATCAAAATCAGCACAACAACCACGACAGCGGCGACAGTGGCGGCCTGCGGGAATAACACACACACACACACACACACACACACACACACACACACACACACACACACACATACACACACACACACACAAACACACATACACACACACACACACACACACACACACACACACACACACACACACACACACACACACACACACACACACACACATACATACATACACTAACATGCACACACATTCACACACATATATACATATATACAAACACACTTACAAAGACATACGTACACATATGCACACACATCGACGCATATACACACACTCACATGCACATACATACACACATCGACACATACACAGATACAAACAAACAAACGTACACACACACACACATACACATATACAAACAAACACACGCACACGGGAAATGATATATTATGTGGCGACTTGTGTATTCTATGTGTGCGGTTTGTTTGTGATATCAATGGCTCGAACTATGTACGATGTGTTGTTGGCCTTCTTGTCTGGCCATTATTATCAGCCACATTCTTTATTGGCATAGCGACTAGCACTTACACGGCCTGTGATGGCACCGTCAGTGAACAATCCGCTGTGTGTATGTTTATGCCTGTGTGTGTGTGTGTGTGTGTGTTTGTGTGAGACAATCGTTGTGTTGTGGATCTCAACTTTGTCGAGTTGATACGTGTATCGTTTAGCGACTAGTCTGTCTTGATGATTTCCTCGTTTTTTTCTCGTTTATACCTGTGTTCCTATAAGCGGCAATTGTACAATTAGACATGTGTATGTGTGTGTGTGTGTGTGTGTGTGTGTGTGTGTGTGTGTGTGTGTGTGTGTGTGTGTGTGTGTATGTGACGAGGAATTGCCTGATCTGTGCATGCGCTGGTTTGTGTGCGCCAAGCATTTGCGTCTTCCACTGAGTTTACTTGGACGTGGTCGATTTTCTCTCTACATATGCCAATATTCATTGGTACACGCTATATACGCTATATATATATATATATATATATATATATATATATATATATATATGTGTGTGTGTGTGTGTGTGTGTGTGTTTACACGCATGACTATCGTGTATCATTGTGATATCGGGCCGGCTTGTGTGGCCTGCAGTATACGCTTGTTATCACAGAAGTGTTCGCATGATTATCCGGATATGAATCACATATTTTACTGTGTACTCTTCATATTTCATGGGTGTGTATTGTTCGTGTTCTAATTGTTATTCCCGTTCTATTGCCAAATATATCGTCGATATGTGTGTTGGTGGACCAGGCTATTAGTGAGCGAGATAATATGAAATCATAAATACAAGATTATTCAAGTGTAAAAATGAATTAGCGTGTTATATGTACTTTGCCAGCGTTATGAGCTAATAGCAAGTGATGGCATGCTGCACTGTACGGTTACAAGCGTATACTAGCTCAGTGGTAAGCTTCTTCGTATTGAGGGGGTGGATGGTGGCAGGAGTGTGGTGGAGAGGAGTGGTAGCTTGGCAAGAATATGGGGAACGACTGCAACAATGAGGAGCGATAATCCACCTGAGTTGGCGAAAATCCACCTGTTGCAGTCGTTCAGTGGTTGAAAAAAATCGTATTGAGGTTTGCTGTAACAACTAGTAAAATGATTTTCAATTCGCAACCACGCGCTGACTGTTTTTATTTTTTCCTCGATTATTCAGACATTTATTTGTCGCAAATGCCGAGTTGGCCCGCGAATCCACCAGGCACGTGAATTTGCCCTAACATCACTCAAATATCCGCTTATACTCTGTTTTCTATGACAGAAACACTAAGAAACATGTTTTAAAAGAATTTTGATTTAATCGTGTGCAAATATTTTAAATAATCGCATATTGCAAATAGCATATACATATCTCAACAATAAAACAATTGAGAAAAAGACCAAAGCTTGTCGATTAAAAAGAACCGAAATAATTGCCAACACCGAACACCATTTTTGAAAATTGCATACATTACATAAATTACATAACCGGCATAAAAGCCTGCCGACGTTCCGGATAAAAGTGCATTCAACATCACTATTTGACGAATTGGTGCAACTACGCAATATGAAATTGCTCGGAAAACAGAGATCACACGGCTCGATACGTCTGTTTAACTATTACATTGTGCCCATATATCCGTGCTGTAATCCGTCTTTAAATCACCAAGCTAAAGTGATGACGTGCGTGTGTATGTGTGTGTGTGTGTGTGTTATTTTTTCGTTCAGGCAGATATTTTGAGCAGATCGGTGAGTAGATCAGAGGCGGTAGTTTTCTCAACAGTCCCGATTGCAACTCTTTCTCTCTGCTGTCCTCCGGTCATACCTTTCAGCCAGTAAGTTGCCATACTTCCCTTACCCTGACACACATACAAACACACACACACATACTCAAAGATACTTATATGCATGCTTTGTCTGAAATCATTTTGATGTGAGACGGATAATTCTATCATCAGTCCACATAATGACAACATCATCATAATTCGTCCACATAATGACTTCATCATCGACCTTTTATATGCAAAAACATCAAACAAAATGCAAACAAGTTTACACGAATTTCATCTTTGCAAACTTATTATTGAACTATTGTTCCTCGTGTGATCTAACAGCCTCTCAGTTTGCGTCTTGTTTATCTGCAAAAATTGATTCTGTTCTGAAGAATATCCCTCCTCTCCGATCCTCCCTCTGTCATACTCGCACTTCCGAAAATTTTCCTTCATTTTCCTTTGTCTCTCTTCCTGACATTCTCCGCCTTTTGTTCTCAATCAAGATGTCCCACTCTCCCTCGGACTCAATAAATTTTCGAGCTATTTCTGTGTCTCTTCCTTTTTTTGTGCTACCTTATCCACCTTATCAACTCTTCTTTTCTGCATGGTGTGTTCTTGCCAGACAAACATGCAATTGTTCGACCCATTATAAAAAAACCTACTCTTGGTCCCACTGCTCTCACCAATTACCGTCCTATATCTCTCCTCAGTCTTCCCTCCAAACTCCTTGAATCCGCTATTTCATTGCAACTCTCTCCTTACATCTCTAAATTCCTTGACCCGTGTCAATCTGGTTTCCGCACTGCTCACTCTACTGAATCTGTACTTATTTCCTTGTGTAATGACAGCCTTTCACACTTCTCCTACCGTCGATCTGTCCTCTTGTTATTTCTTGATCTGTCCTCGGCTTTTGATCTTGTTAGTGACTCTATTATTATTCGTGATCTTTCCTGTTTGGGTCTATCTTCTTCCGCCCTTTCTCTTCTGAAATCTTACCTCACTGATCGTAGTTACTCAGTTGACTTAAATTCCTCCACCTCTGGTCTCTTCCCTCTTCGATCTGGTGTTCCCCAAGGCTCCGTCCTTGGCCCACTATTATTTAATCTTTATATGTCTTATATTTGCCCTGTTCTTCGAAAACATTTCATTACTTTTTAAATCATGCCGATGACATCCAATTCTTCATTCCTGTCACTCCTGATACTCCCTCCTTTCTCTCTGATATACTTTCTGAAATTTCCTCATGAGTCGCCTCTCGGCAGCTGTACTTGAATACTTCTAAGTCTGAGTTCATCGTCCTCCATCCACCCCGAATCTCACCTCTTCTCCCATTTCCTATCTCTACTGCTGTTCGCAACATCGGCTCTATCTTTGCCTCTTCGCTCTTCTGCTTTGACAATATCGTTTATGTCGCTCGCACTTGTCGTCTTATTCTGCGCTCTCTCTACCCTATACGTTCCTATCTTGATAAAAATTCCGCCATCACTCTTGTTCATACTCTCATTTTTCCCAGGTTAGACTACTGCAACTCGCTTTACTTTAGTGCTCCTCGTTCTCATCTCTTAATCCTTCAGCGTGTGATCAACCAATCTTGCCGATTTTTCTCTCATCCTACCTTTTCGCGCCACACGTCTCATCTACTTTTTCAACTCTACTGGCTTCCTATCATCCCACGAATTTATTTTCGCCTTTGCTGTCTCATTTACAAGCTTCTGCATGATCCTCACCAACCTTCTTATCTTGCTAATCTTCTGTCTCCCACTGACTAACACTCTTCTCGTCGCCTTCTTCCTCTCGCTTGTCCTCGTGCATCTAGCGAATCTTCCTGGTCCTCTAAATCGTTCTTCTTTTACGCCCATCGCTTGTATAATTCTCTTCCCTCTCATATCACCCGCGCCTCTACATTTTGGTCATTCCACCGTCGGCTTCGCCTTTACCTTTTTGACATTTCATTTGATCCTGTCTCTCACTCTCTCTCTCCTTTCGCCTCTCTGTGTTATTGTTTCAACTATTTCTCCGTTTCATGATTGTTTCAATTCTCCTCGTTGTCTCATTTTTCCGTCTTGAGCACAGTTGCTCCTTCCTTTTCTTCCTTGCTGCTTTCTTTTTTCTATTGTGAATGTTCTATGTAATAATTTTCTGTCGATCTTGTTGTTTGAATATTGCAAAAGCAAACATAATGAATAAAAACAAAAGATGTATTAGAAGACGGGCGCGGGGGCATTGCAGCCCCACGCTCACCCACAAGACACCGCACGCCGACACACACTACACGACGCTCACACAACGACTCCCCGAAACATGACGCCACCACGTGGCACGCGCAGTCAGCAAACCGGACAATTCACCATTCAAATGCACCCTAATATACACATACAGCACCTTCACTCGCACCAGAGCCGTTGCGAGAAACTATGGGGCCCCTCCCGAAGGCAACAGTCTCTGACTAACCCTCGCTGAGTGTGCATGTGTTTACCGTCGCTCGTTCGCGCCCGGCTGTCTACGCTTCGCTGACGCTCACCGACGACAGATCCTGCTTTCTGCTAACGCTGAGTGTTCCTTGAGTTATATTTCAGTTGTTGTATTATTATATTTGATTTAGCGTTATTTTGATTTTCCATTACTCGTTTTGTTCATTGATAATATTTGCATTTTTAAAGGAGGATATTTTCTTCTTGCGAGCTCATTCATTTACTTCTAAGACTGTTTTTTTGTTTAAGTCAATTAATCTTTCTTTTTTTTCAGGTTATATATTTGAATTTTTATATTTTGTTTCTGAATATGATTGAGAATCAGGATTCGCAGCCATAGTTGCTTTGCAATCTTCCTGCTGAATTCTCTCATCATATTCTTTTTCTTCAATTTTCAGTTCAGTTTGTATATGATTTAATTTAATTTAACTTTGTCTATAAATATAAGTGCTATCCATGGATATATGAACTATTTTCTGCTTCATGTCTGTTTTGTTGATGTGGCGGGCTGAACATTTTAGCCCCGCCCCCACGGCTAACGGCAGGTTTTCCCGTTTTCCGTCAGCACCCAGCCCTTTCCTCGCACTGAGGTGCCAACTAATTCTGTGTTGCTCTCATACTCTGTCTTTGTTGTCTACCATTGGACATTTTTCCTTGCGATATGTGTTTAACAATGAGCTCTCAATAAATTGTTCTCACATGTGTTTTCTAGTGTTTTTCTTGTTGTGTGTGTATGTGTGTGTATGTTTGCTTTGTATTGTGTGTGTTGTATGCTTGTTTTTTGTTGTGACATTTCGTATGCATGTGCTATGTGTTGTGTATTTGTGCTTGCATGCGTCGTGCATTAGGTGTTTATTTGTATGTTTGTTTTGCGTTGTGTGTGCCTTCTCACACCGCGGATTTGTCATTTCTGCTGATGATGTGTGGCGATGTTGAAATGAATCCCGGCCCTGCTAGACCGCAAAAACGATTTTCAAATATACTTTTTGCCAACATCAGAGGCTTGTATAAGAATATCAGAGATTTGACAGCAGCCAGTCGCTCCAAGGATATCGTTATCTGAGCCGAAACGCTTGTGTCCGATTATCGGGACCAATCTGAGCTCTTGATGCCAGGTTTCAGTGAGCCATTGCTAATCAAACGTGACTAAAAAAACAGGTGGCGTGGCATGGCAGTGTACGTACGCAAAGGCGTTTCAGCAACGAGAATTACAGCGCACGACTGCACTTGTCATGAAATTATGCTGCTGCGTGTCAACACCGCCTTGATGAATTTTTACATCATTGGAGCCTACCGAAATCCAGGCAATAACGACTCTATCTACGACTGTCTCTTGTCAGCCATGTCAACAATTCAGGAGAAGGACACCAAGTCAGCATTTGTATTTGTGGGAGACATGAACGCCCATTACCGTGAGTGGCTCTTGTCGACATCCCCTACAGACGCCCATGGTAGAGCAGCATATGATTTCTAGAACATTTCTGGCTGTTCCCAAATGGTGTCCGGTCCCACACATCAAGCGGGAAACTGTTTGGACTTGATTATGACAGACGTCTCAGATATCCTGAGTGTAAACGTGGAAGCTCCAATAGGAAGTTCAGATCACTCGTCGCTGTCCGTGAAGTTGACATTGAGACAGAAGGTTTCTCCTTACACGATTTCAAGGCTCGTGGACATGAAGAACAATGTTGACTGGGTGAAGGTGAATGATGAATTGAAAGCAATTAAAGTTTCAAATCTGCTGCAGAAGGAATGCCCCATAGATGCATTGAACAAATACATTACCGATGTCATCTCAAGGATAGTGCCTACTAAGAAAACTACGTTTTCCCTCTGATGACAAAGCCTGGTTCACCAACAAATGTCGCAGCGCACGTGAATCCAAGCAGGAGGCTCACCACAAGTGGCTCCAATCACGCTCAGCCGATTCATGGAATGTCTACACTGAGGCCATACGGCATGCTGAGCATGTGTATTCAGAAGCGGAAACACGTCACTCAAAGAAACTTGCTGAAAAGCTAACATCTGCCAATGACGCCCACAAATGGTGGTCAACGTTGAAATCGTCAGTGTTTGGACATGACCTGTCTGTCCCTCCTTTATTTTCAGCGAACGGTGAGCTCAAAAGCAACCCAACAAAGAAAGCAGAGTTGCTTATGGATTTCTTCAATTCCAAGCAATGTCAAGGGTCCATTCCGTCTGACAATTCATCTGTCCTCGCCCCGAAAATCAAAGGCATCGCCTTCCGATCAAAAGAAGTGGCGAATCTTATGAAGGATATTGATGCCCACGGAGGAACAGACCCTCTGAATATGTTTCCGCTATTTTTCGAGAACACGGCAGATACTCTAGCTCCGAAGTCAGTGCTGTTTTCAGGCGCTTGATGAAGACTGGTTCGTTTTCATCCTGTTGGCGGGTTGCGAATATCACGCCCATACCAAAAGGAACCAATTCAGCTGATGTTGCAAACTACCGGCCGATATCAATTACGCCGATTCTGTCCAAAATATTCGAGCACTTGATATCTTCTATACTGTCCAAGTACCTGGAGAGCAACAATCTGCTGTCGGAAAAGCAATTTGCATACCGCAAAAACCTCAGCACGACTGACGCTCTGCTTACTATCACGCACGAGCTCCAGCAAGTGCTAGACAAAGGCAGTGAAGCCTGGATTGTGCAGTTGGATTTCTCGGCAGCATTTGACCGTGTGAGCCACCAGGGCTTGTTGCAAAAACTGAGAAACATTGGAGTCGGCGGCCGCTTGCTGAGTGTTTTGCATCAATTTCTCTCCAATCGCGTACAACGTGTTGCCATCGATGGAGCATACAGTCGCTGGCAGAGCATTGTCTCCGGTGTCCCGCAGGGAAGTGTGTTGGGTCCTATTTTCTTCAACATTCACACCGCTGACCTGTACACAACCACACGCAACCCTGTATATGGATATGCTCATGATATCACCTTGATGGCTGTAATTTCATCTTCTTCGGACAGACCACAGGTGCGTCAAACGGTCGACGACGATTTCAGCAGCGTCCTGAAGTGGTGTGAGAGGTGGAATATGATGCTGAACACTTCGAAATCTAAATGCTTGTTGGTTTCTAGGTCACGTACCGTTCAGCCTTCACATGGAGCTATCCTCATAAATGACGCCCAACTCAGCGCGTGTGATGAGCTCAAAATATTGGGAGTACGTGTAGACTCAAAACTGACATTTGAGAGTCACATTCGGAAGCTAGTTTGTTCGGCATCGCGGAAACTGCCAATTCTTGAGTACTGCGCCCCCGTGTGGTCTTCTGCTGCGGATTGTCACCTCAATCTCATCAACAGAGTTGTTAGTACTTGCAAGTTCCTCTGTGGTGACTTGGTTCTTGGTGATCTTCGCCATCGTCGAAAGGTCAGCAGCGTGTGCATGCTGTACAAGATCAAGCACAACGACCATCATCCGATGAGCAAGTCAATTCCTGATGATTTCGTGGCAGCAAGAAGCACACGGTTTACATCCAAACAGCATTCCCAGTGCATGGCTCAAATTCGTTGTCGTACAAAGCAATTCCAACGTTGCTTTCTTCCGGCCACTGTGGCTACTTGGAACACGTTGAAGGAGGAGGCTTTCTCGCAGAACAATTTGAAGAAATTCAAGGCCAAAGTAAATGAAATGCTACTGAAAGAGCGGAATTGACTGTTGAGTCTTATTAATTGTTTATTTATTCATATTTATTGTTATTTATTCATATTTATTCATGTTTATTGTTATTTATCTTCTATTTATTTATACTTAGTCTTATTTTACTCTCTATTTATTACTATTTATTATTGGTTGTTGTTACTTATTAAATTACACTTTTACTCAGTGTTGGCTGTTATTGTTTATTGAATCATATTTATTGTTGTTGCTGCTTATTGAATAATATCTATTGGTGTTGTTGTTGTTTATTGAATCATATTTATTTGTGTTGTTGTTACTTATTGAATCATATTTTTATTTATTGTTGGATGTTTCTCATTGAATCATATTTATTGTTCTTGATTGCTATTTATTACTTATTTTTTAATATTTATTCTTATTTATTGATGGTTGTTATTTACTGAATCACATATTTATTGTTGATTGTTATTATTTATTGAGGAACGTGGGCGGAGTAACATTATGGAGTGTTATCGGATGATGGCTTATTATTTATTGTTATTTATTTATTATTTTCTTTCCAACTCTCTTTCTAGACGTTTTTCTTTTCGAACTCTCTTTCTCTCTGAATCTTTTGGGCGCTTCCGGTACATGGGGCCACCTTAGGGTGGTAATAGTGCTTGCACCCTTCCCATGCTACTGGATTTGCCTGTAATTAATAATAATAATAAAAAAACACTTGGGGCCCCCATTATAAATAAATCACCAAATAATGAATGTATTTATTAGACATAATCACATAATACGTGAAACAACGGGGCCCCTCAACATTCGGGCCCCCCCTCCGGCCGGGGGGTACGGGGGGCGGTTGCTACGGCTCTGACTCGCACCCATACAAAACAGTCATTCATACACAATATCCAACACTAATCTATCACAAATATACCACTTGATTTCTGGATCTGTGCTATTTGTGCTTGTGCTTGATATTTACTCATTTTGGTTTTTTTGTGACTTCACGCTCTTTTACCTGCTGATTTCTCACTTATTCTTCATAATTGTCGTTTTACCACAATAGATGATTGATGATTGATCGTTTTACCTCAATTGATGTTTACCGTTTTTCGCGCTTTTGTTTTACCGGCGCTATAGCAAATACACGTTGTAGTTGTTTGTTGTTGTTCTATTATTGGATTCCAACATATAGGAAAAATTAATAGATGACATTTCAACTCGTAGCCTTTTCAAAAAGTAAAGTTCAATTTGTTCAAAAAGTAAAGTTCAAGTTTTTAATTTTCACAAGAGCGGCCAACGCACCTTCACTTCGAGATTATCACGAAATTCCAGGTCGAATCGGTCAGTCTTTTTCAGCAGCAAGTAGGTCGACTCACTCACGTGAATTTTCTGCGCTGAAAATTTAATAGATAAAAACAAACATTATCCGCAAAATTGTCGCCGGAATATTAAATAATATATATGAATAAAGCGCATATGAACACTAATCGCAAAATACAATTTTTTATCATTTCAGAATGGCAGTGCAGAACTTGCGTAAGCCTGTGGATTCCATGCGTGAAGCCACATTGATCGTATCTCCAAACAAACAATATCTCGGCATCTTTGTACCAATCACACCTGCACACACACACACACACGCACGCTTGATGCTCTTTGATTTGTTTGGGACGTTTCAATCCAGCAAATAATTATTTGTTTTCATTACAATGAAAGCAGCTCGTAAATACCGCTCAATAAACACTAACGTAGATTTTTTTTGGAAAATTTTCGAAAAAACAAGCAGTTATTACGGGAAATACAGTGACCCGAGTCATCTGGAATTTTTTACTGACGCTGATGAGTTACTTGTTAGCCAACGACCATCAACTACCACATCAACTACAACCAACACCTGTCAACTACATCTTTGCAAACTTGTTTCTCGTTGCTTGTTCTTCGTTTGCTTCTGTTTCCTGCACATATTCTGTCTGTCTCTATGTTGTTTTTCTTCACTTTCACGAGTCGGTATTTGTGCACTCTCTAGTGAGTACACATTGTTGTGGTTTACATGTTATGCAGTCTTTGTTCGACCTAGTCCTCAACACAAACCTGCATTCAAACAAAATTTATAATATAAGCCAAAACATGGAATAAGAACGCATATTCATCGGCACACACAAACAGTTCACATAAATCCTAACACTGACGATATAATAAAAAAAGTTCCGAATAGCTCAATAATTGAGCAATGTTAGTATATTCATAAATTCACTTTTTACTCCACTCATCCCGAAAAATCCCCTATGAGTGGTCGTGATGGGAGAATATCAATGCGAGATTAATTATGAAAAATAAACATTGCAGAATGTGCAAATATATTTTTTGCGCTAAAAGCGTAAAAAATATTCAGTGAGACCTCGACTTAACAGAAAATGTTGGCAGACGGCGTGCAGGCTGTTCATTATGTAATGTGCTCAATAGCTTAGTCTAAATATATAATACAAATTACATTTCATAGCTAAAATTGGGAGAACGAAAATGCCAGAACTTCCCCCGCCAAAAAACCGAGGCATTTAGAAGGTCAGGTCGGGTAAAAGTGAAGTCCCATGTATTACCAGCGACGCAGGATCCTGAATTGAGTCCGACTCTTATTTCGACAAAACGACCCTTCACATGCGGAATCTCAAAATTACTGATCGCCTGAATCAAATCCAGCGACATTTCAGCTATCTCGGGCGCATGCAGGTCTCCTGAATAAAGCAAAAAACAAAAGCCACAATTTAAATTTTCAAAACTTCACTGTATAATTCAGAAACATTTGATAAAATTTCACCCAAATATACCAACAATTACACGATACACAATAATCAAAGGGATATTCAATCTTCTACCGATGTCTTCTACGAATAAACCACCTTTAAGTGTCTTTAAGTGTCTTTATGTCTTTCACCTTTGTGTCTTTGGATTCACAACCCCCCGCATATAAACGCAAGGCTACACCTAATAAAACATCCATAGAACCAACACATGAAGCCTGAATGTGCTAGGGCTTAGGAGGGTATTTACGACAGCGCGAAAGACACGTAAAAACAACTGAAAATATGCTAAATATACAAACTACAGCTGTTAGCATGTCACCATTTCTCACGGGCAGGCCAGAAACACACATGTATGCGTCTCCGGTCGTCTCAACTTTGTACACGCTGTAGCGGTCGATTTGAGCGTCGAATATTTTGTACAATGTATTGAGAAATGTCACTATCTGAATATGAAAAAAACACACACACACACTAAGACAACTAGCATCCAGCAAATTGCGTCTGCACCGTTGGCATAGTCAGCTTGCAATTACATGTTGCAAAAATGGGGCGTGCAGTGCGCTGGCCCGCCATGTGAGAGTGCAGCCGACCTCGAGCGGCGAGCTTTGAGCCGAGATGGCCGTGAAGCCGACGATGTCGCTGAAGTAGACTGTGACCGAGTCGAAGTGTTCGGCGGGCGCCTGGTTGCTGCTCTTTAACTGTCTGACCACAGTCTCGGGCAACATCTGGCCCAGTAGTCGGTCGGCCTTGTGTCTCTCGCGCGCTATCTCCAGCGACTTGTCCGACGCCCACTCGGCGAAATTCTGCCCAAACAGCGACATGCACCCACACACATATTCACAATATTCAAGTACACACACACACACACACACACACACACAGACAAACACACACACACAGATGTGAGGATGAACGTGATGGCGGTTTTACATGCAGTCACAAGAAATGCAGCTTCTGTGAAGGATCACCTGATCAAGTCAAATTATCCCATCGCGTGTGTTTTAAATTACCACAACTCAAACAAGGCAAATATATACAAGATGTGTACGTGTTTGTATGTGTGTGTGTACGCGTGTGTGTACGTGTGTGTGTACGTGTGTGCTTGTATGTGTGCTTGTGTGCGCTTGTATGTGTGTGTTTGTGTGTGTATGTGTGTGTATGTATGTGTGTGTTTATGTGTGTGTGTGTGAAGGTTAAATATATGTATGTATGTATGTGTGTTTGTGTGTGTGTGTGTATGTATGTGTGCTTGTTTGTGTGTATGTGTGTGTGTGTAAGTGTATGTGTGTGAGTGCTCCTGTGTATATATGTGTGTGTGTGTTGGTGTGTGTATGTGCTTGTGTGTGTTTGTGTGTGTGTATATATGTGTGTGTCCTTGTGTGTGTGTGTGTGTGTATTTGTGTGTTTGTTTATGTGTTTGTATGCTTGTGTGTGTGTGATTTTTTTGGCGTTACTATACGCTGTATTTTTACACATAGCAGCCGCATTGCCACGGATAACGGCCAAGCCGATGCGTTGTCGGAGCCAAGTGGCTTCTCGCGGCTCTCCAGATCGCTCCGTCATGCGACGACCCAGTTCAAGCACGAGATCCTCCAGTACCTCCCCCATTACGCCGCTGGTCTCCACGGCGAGCGGCAGGAACTCGTATTGGCGGCCGATGGCAGCGTACCTGCACCGCTTCCTGTCCTCGGCCGCCCGTGCCGCCGCTCCGGGTCTCACAGCGTTATCTACCAAGTGGGTGCTGCCGAAGGAGCTGGTGCAGGTGGCGTCCCAGCACAGCATTCTGCCGCGTCGGAAGGGGTAGCACGTGATGCCGTCCGGTCTTCGACCGTCACCACGGTCCAGGCCACTCGGATCTAGGATTGTCGTGAGGCCCGCCGACGCCAGGCTTCTGAAGATGACATGTGTGTGTATGCGTGTTTTTTTGTGTGTGGCATGTGTGTGTGTGATTGTGTGTGTGTATTTATTTGTGTGTGCATGTGTGTGTGTGTGTGTGTGTGTTTGTGTGTGTGTGTGCATGTGTGTGTGTGTGTTGTGTTAGCTTGTTTGTGTGTTGTGTTAGCTCATTTGTGTGTGTGTGTGTGCGTGTGTGTGCTTGTGTGTGTGCGTGTTTGCTTGTGTGTTCATGTGTGCTTGTGTGTGTGTGTGTGTGTGTGTGGTTTGGTTTGGTTTTCATGTAGGACACACAAATTATCAGCGGAATTCGATCGACCCTCGAAATATTCCTCAATGATGAATGTTCTATATATACGTTTGCCGAGGCCTGTCGTTCTCAAATAGATAAATATTTGTCGCATGATGTAATGAGCTTCTTGCGTCTGTGTCGCCCCTCCGAATAGTGTTACTGTGTCCACCGTTTCGATGGAGCGATGTTGTAGTCGTTGAAGATGCCGCTGAAGAAGTGTGTGTGTGTGTGTGTGCGTGTGTGTATGTTGTGTGACACCTGCATGGTGACAGCCAGTTGTTTGACCAGGTAGATGAAGACAGGAGCGAGCGACAACACGGTGACCATCAAACATACGGCTATCATTTGCTGATGATAGGCCAATGCTACCTGCTCCTGTACATCCTCGCTGCCATAATATCACAAACATATAAATTAAATGTATATTCATATATATGTGACTTATATACAATATAAATATGTAATCAACATCAACTTTTACCAACACCAAAGTTAATAGTGATAACACAAATAATAATGATAACAAAACCAACGATATTTACGCTCACACACACGCAAACACACAGAGAGAGAGAGAGAGAGAGTGTGTGTGTGTGTGTGAGAGCGGACTTACATGATGGTATCTCGGAGTTCAACTTGCACCTCGCGAAGCAGGCCCGACATGACCGTGCCGTTCACGTAAAAAGATTGCGTTTCATTGCTAGTGTCAAAACCCGACCGGTTGGCGTTCAACATGACACGCATGCGTCTGTTACATGCTCGCACACACACACACGCACAAACATACACACGCACACACACATACACTGAGATGGAAAACTGAAAGTATTTTCGCCCGAATTTCTGAGCAGGCAAGCATGGCGCACGAATCCACACAAATGTTAGATCATGAATGCCTGCTGTCGTAATTTTGCAAGCATATCACTTATGAGCAGTGGCGGCGCCAGGGTTTTCCCGTGGGGAGGGGTGAGGTTGAGAAAGGAGGAGTTATGGAAAAACATTCGGGGGCTTGGCAAAATAAGAGGAACTAAACTCGAAATGCTCTTGGTCATTTTTTGGGGTTTCACGGAGGGCTTGATGCATTTTTTGAGAGAATGGGGGTTGAGCCCCTCCAAGGCCCCTTGGTGCTGCCATTGCTCATAAGTTAAAATTAATTATAATTTTTAACACGATGGAAAACGAGCAGTCAGCGCTCAGCACAAAAAATGCAAAAATAACCGAAAGGCGGTCGATTTATTTGTGAATTTAAATTGTATTCAAACAAAAATTCAGCAGTTAGCAGTTACGCTTTCATGAAGGCGTCAAAATTTTGGTAGCTCTCGATGGTGCTGTGAATTTTCTCGGAAACTTCACGCGAGAAGCTGCGCGTGGTGTTGAGGTACTCCCAGAACAGGGTGTCACAGCGAACGGCTTTGGTGACATAATTGCTCGGCAACGCTCCGTTGGCATAATAGCGCAGACCGTAGGTGAGAAACAGATTAAAATATTCCATCGCTCGCAACATGTTCAGATAGGCCAGCGTGAAACTGTCGACACACACACACACACAAACACACACACACATATAATATCACAACAATAGTAGCAAGCCTGAAACGTTTGACTTATTTTGACAAATGATGTTGGGTTGATGTTAACCAACGTGTTGAAGTGTATGCGTACATTTATCATTGCTCGTGTGTGTGTGTGTGTGTGTGCTTGCGTTGTGTAGAAGTGTATGCGTACTTATAGCATTGTGTGTGTGTGTGTGTGTGTTTGCGTTTTGTAGACGAGCATTCGTGCCTTGATTGTTGTGCGTGTTTGCGGTGTGTAAAAGTGCATCTGTACTGTTGACTCTGTGACGTAGGTGTACGTGTGCATATGGAAATACCAGAGTGTATGCGTGTGTGCGCGAAAAGGTCACGTGATGCGAGGTGACAAATAGGAAGTCGCACTTGCGTTACGGGTCTGTTGTTGGTGAGAGTGGCGAGTGTGTGGATCAAGTTGCGCGTTGAGTGGCGTTTGAGTGTTGTGTTTTCTGTGTTGGTGTATTATATTCATTGTGAGGTTTTCTGGTGTGATATTGTTTTTTTGTATACTCATTACATTTTCTACAGATGACAAACGTTAGGTTCGCCAGCACTAGGGATAGAAGAGTTAGAGGGTTAGAGGATACTTGAGAACAGTTTACGACAATAATAACAAACAGGCAGACACACACACAGACACACACCCACAGACGCACAGACACACACCCACAGACACACAGACACACACCCACAGACACACAGACACACACCCACACACACACACACACAGACTCACAGACACACACACCCCCACACACCCACACGTAATAATTCGTATGTCAATACCGGAAGCACAAAGGTACTTTGAATATTGAAATAGTTTAAAACAAAATAGATGGAATAAGCTGGGGAGATGATGTGCTCACTTGCACGAGACAAAATTGTGCGAGTGTATAACTTGTGTTAAACAAATACTGTCAAACAATATACACGATCAGAGACAAATATATTCAAAGAAACACAACATTGAAGCAGTGTAGTGCACTTTTTTCCTTTTTTCGGGTAGAGAGATAGGACGAAAGACAGCTGCATTAATCCAAGGCGGGTGACAACCCTGTTCGATTATCGCTCCCCCCTCGGACATGGTAGTACAGGGAGAAAAGAAGCAGAGGGTCCACTTTTAGTCGCCTCTTACGACACGCAGCGGGTACGGCGGCAATATTCTTATCCCCTGTCCGCAGGGTCAGTGTAATGCACAGTCACATCAGGCTGCATATGACGTTTTGTAACCGTGCAGTGCGCAATGACGTCACGCTTCAAGCAAGTCTTTTTACCGGTGCAGTGGAGTCTGTGCCAATGTCACCTAGACTATCTAGGTGGCGTTGGATCTATTTATAGAAAACGACCACCTTGTAGCCGTGCAATGCATAATTACCAGGGCTGTCAAAAAAGTAACCTAAAAATCAGAAAAAAGTAACTTCATCTCCGAGAAAAAGTAACCTAAAAAAGTAACCTAAAATATCCTGAGTTTTAATGTTATCACTTTTGTATCCCATCATCACATGTTTATCACGCTTTTGCTGATTAGTGCGCTATATCAATTACACGATTTGCTTATTTTTTGTTTGTGAACATGAAAAGCAACCTAATAACCTATTAAAAGTAACCTAAAAATAAAAACCTTAAACCTTAAGTAAACCTTCGTTGAAAATAACCTTCAAAAAAGGTCAATTTATGTTTGCAGTTCTTAAGGGAGAAAATACACCAGTCCTTCTTTTCTATCCTCTTTCCGAGTTGGTACTATTTTTCCACCCTCTCTCCGATCTGGTACCATTTTTAAAACAAACCACTAAAAGTGACTTAATATTATTTGGCCAACATCGCAAAAAGGAGCATAACCATCAAAATGCATTTAAAGTGGAAAACTAAAACAAAAGTGAAATACACTAATTGCACATGTAAATATTTTTAGTAATGGTCGCAATAATGTTCTTTATATTGTTTCAATGGAACTTTTTATCAAATAGTACGTACTACAGCTTGTATATTAGTGTGAGCGTAAACACTGCATGTGTGAATTTGTCCTCCCAAATGTAGCACACTGTGCTCACAGTCTTATAAATGTCAAATGTGGGAAAATGGTGCTATCTCACGCCCTGAAAATCACGTGCTAATTCCTGTTCAAGCAAATGCGTACTGTCAAGTGCTACAGTGCAATATCTGGTATAGAGAGCTCACACATCGTACTATACCACGCTCCAAACATCTTACGACATCCTCCGGTTCGTGGACAATTCCTTAAATGGAATGACGCTATCCTGCGTAACCAAAAACGTATAAATATCGAGTAGCACAGATATTAACGTGAATATCAATTGCTAAATCCTAACAGCAGTAATTTTGACATTTCTTCATCTTCACACCTAATATTCCATCTCTTTTCCTATTTTATCGTCATATACACCGTGTTTTGCCTCTTACCTGCAAAAAGTCACCAAACTTCGTGGTAAACTTACCTAATAACAAGAAAAATAACAAAAGGTAACCTGACGATAAAAAAGTAACCTAAAAGCTAAAAAAGTTACCTAACGATGATAAAGTAACTTTTGGTAACCTAATAACTGTTTTAATCATTATCGTACACAAATTGTTCATGCAGTTTTAGGTAGCTTATGAAAAAGTGACCTTTAGGTGAAAAAGTCACTTTATTAACTTTTGGCAGCCCTAATAATAACTTAATTTCGAGCTGTGGCAGTTATGTAGCTATGCAGCACAGAGTGAAGTCACTAGTGAAACTCACTTTAATTTTAGATCAGTGGCGGTGCCAGAATTTTCCGGTGGAGGGAGGCGCTGAAGGGTAGAGGGGGGCGCTGAAGGGTGGAGGGAGGCGCTGAAGGGTGGAGGGGGTGCTGAAGGGTGGAGGGGTTCCTGAATGAGGTCTTGAGATACGTGAAGAACCACATTCGAAATGTTCATGGTTAAAATTTTTGGCGGGTTCAGGGTATGATTGACACACTTTAAATGAGCCTCCAAGCCCACCCCCTCGCACCGCCACTGTTTTAGACGAACAATTACAAACACAAACTGTATTTGCGGACGCCCAGTTGAGAAAAATGGAAATTTTGAAAAAATAATTCGATAGAAAAACGTACTTTACTGTAATTCTCTCTTTTCTGAAAGCACAAAAACATCCCCTGAAGTTTTAAAATTTTAATAACAAGAAACCTCACTTTTCGCCTTCCCTTAAAGTTTACTCATAAGTTTCAAGAAATTTATCATTGTTACTTGTTCATTTGTTCCATTTTATTGACCCTGCGGACAGGGGATAAGAATACTGCCGCCGTACCCGCTGCGTGTCGTAAGAGGCGACTGAAAGCGGACCCTCTGCTTCTTCCCTCCCTGTACTGCCATGTCCGAGCGGGAAGCGATAATCCAACAGGGTCGACACCTTGGATTAATGCAGCTGTCTTCTGTCCTATCTCTCTACCCAAAAAAAATGTGTTATATTTGCTTCATCTTCCGTCCTTTTCCTTGTTGCTTTTCTATTCTACTTTACGCTCAAATGTTATTATTTGTGTGCTGTAGTGAATACACGTTTTTGAAGTTGTGTTTGTTATATATCTGAGTTAAGAGAAACAAAACACAAAATGTGATATAAAAGCCGAAATAAAGGATAAAATAAGCGAATAATTGATAAAATAATCGCAAAGTCAAAATAATCGGTCGATTTAGACGAGGAAATTTTAGAGTATTTTCGTCAGAGTATTTTCCTCAGAGTACTTTCGTTGGAATTTTCTCATTCAGCATTTTCATTCTCATTATCATCCATGTTTTGAACAATAGTGCTGGAAGAGCAAGTGAAACACGCAATTAACACAAGTGATTGACTAAGCGAACACAAGCACACGCTCGCTCACTAAGAGAAATCCAATAGAAAACACGGTGTCACGTGTGTCACATTGCCTGAGAACATTGGAACTGAGCTTTCTGGCTGTGACGCGTCTCGCCATCACATCGAGGAAAACGTCGTTCAATTTGGTGTACCAGTCGACTTTAGTTTGCACCTCTGTGGCCGTGTGGTTGATGGTGTCCCTAAGCACGTGAACAACAAAGAATTAGCACCACCTAGCGAGTAGCTCATACAATGGTGAACGACTCAGTAGTTCTATGCGCCCAGAAAAAAATTAAACCTCAAATTCACGACATAACGTTTGGGTATATGTACGTACATTAGTGATTGAATTTCATTCGAATTTCAACCTCCAAACATTAATTTCAACCTGAAAACGTTATTTTCAACCTTCAAACATAAATTTCAACATTCAAACATAAAATTCAACCCCCAAACATTTATTTCAATCTCCAAACATTAATTTAAACCTCCCAACATTAATTTCAACCTTAAAACTGATAATTTCCTTTTCACTATGATTCAATGTACAATTAACTTAGTGGATTCTTATGAATTTGTGGTTGTAAAAATAAAAAAACACAAATTGGGAACGTATAATTCTAGACTAAAAACACAATGGAACTAAATGCCACAACACCACACCAATTCAACTCAGCATCTCCTGCGCTCGCCACACCAAACACCGCCAGCAGCACAACAACCCCACGATACACCCACATTAGCACTCCCATCCTTCTCCAACCAGGCTTCCGGCTGCTTCAGTTCTGTCGCACCGAACTCCTCTCAGCATATTGTACAAGCACACACGCATTCGCACACACGCATACACACATACATACGCGCACACACACACACATGCTAATCAATTACACTCCTCCCAGATGACATGACACATATCATCTCAATCACAGCAATATCGCTAAGGGGGTCTTCTTATCCGTTCTGATCGTCTCAGCATTCGCTCACCGTCGTTTTCAACACCAGCATTGCCATTTTCTGCTCGGTTCGCAGTAATAATCATACCTCCGTCGTCTGCGACGTCATGATCCATAGTAGCGCGCTATTCTATCACAATTCTTGGTCTATGATCACCGACATGACGCAGTACTCCACCAGCCTCAACATTGTTCGATTTCGTCTTTTGCGGGTCGGCATCTCGAACTCGTGTTTTATACTTGAGGAGCAAGTCTGTCGGTGGCGAAGCCGGTTGCGAGCCGATAAGCGATGCAGCATTGTGTCTCTACACCGCCTCGTTGATACTCCAGTCTTTCCTGGCAGCAATAAGCTTGACTGTGCGGTAATAATGCTCGTTGACTCCATGTCCTGATGGCGTTTAGGCTTTAGCTTGCCGTTTGATAGCAGGACGTCTGACTCTTCTGGCAAAATACGACATTCGTTTTGGACTTTCTGTGTCACGTGGGACATACTGGCCAGTTTGGTTGCGTTCCTTCCAAGCGTGAGGGACCCTTGCCAAAAAATATGCGCGATCAATTGCCGACCTTGCACAGTGTACATTTGAGCTGACAGCGGCAAAACACGATTCAAGAGCTCGATCACCAAAAACCACATCAACTGGGGAAGTCACAGTTACTCCTCCCAGTGGTGATATACCGTTCATTCCTAAGACTAGATCGCAATTGATCGGTCGAAACTCTACCACCAGAACGTCCACTCGTGCTGACCCACCATCAGGCAGCTGGACAGTCACTTGTCCAGTGCCTGAGCACACAACGTGCTGACCACTTAGAGTGATGAAGCTGGCTTTTTTCCTGGTCCACCGGGAGCAGGCGGAAACATGCACAATGCTAGTGGAGCACCCCGTGTCAATCAGTGCGGTCCGGCGCACTCCATCGACGAGAAGCTGCACACAGGGAAGCGCCTTGCTTACTGACGAGAAGAGACCGACGCCGACGTCTGTCCTCCGTCCGCGTTTCCCGACGGCAATGCTTTGCGACAATCACAAGAGACATGCCCTTCTTTTCCGCATCTGTAGCATACAGCTGAGGGCTTTTGCTGGCGACACACTCTTGCCCTATGTCCAGGCTTACCGCATTGATAACAGATCAACAAACTATCAAAATGGCTGCCATCTGAGCTACGATTACCTGCTGCGCAAATACCGCTGAGGGTTCCCACAAACACACGTTCATCGGCCAAAACAACTCTTGCACGCTCCAGCTCACTCTTCAGAGACATGTCGTCCAGCTTTGAATTTGCTCGCAATACATGTCGAACATTCTCTGGGAGGCCGCTGATGAAAGCACATTTCAGTGCAAGCTGACTCGCAATGCCACATCGGCCGGCAAGTTTCTCTAGATTTGCCAAATATACATCGACTGACTCACCGTCCTTCAATCTGCGAGTGATTAACTCCTCATATGACAAGAACGGGTCACTGCCGAATGCTTGATTTAGGGCATCAGCAACTTTGTCAACATCAGCTTGCTCTTCATCGGAAAGTCTGTCCACCACTGCGTATGCATCTCCCTAGAGTCGCATTTGAATGACTGTCGCAGCATCTGACACTTTTCTGAGCCGACAAATCTTTCGAACTTTTACAATCCACTCAGAAACATCTTGCTTTCCATCGAATTCTGGAATCATCCTCAAGTCGAGCTCTTTCTCACCCATAATTGCCGAAATACCTTGTGGTTGTAAAAAAGAAAACACAAAGTGGGAACGTGTAATTCTAGACTAAAAACACAAGGGAACTAAACGCCACAACACCACACCAATTCAACTCTGCATCTCCTGCGCTCGCCACACCAAACACCACCAGCAACACAACAACCCCGCGGTACACCCACATTAGCACTCCCACCCTTCTCCAACCAGGCTTCCGGCTGCTTCAGTTCTGCCGCTCCGAACTCCTCTCAGCATATTGTACAAACACACACGCAGTCGCAAACACACATACACACATACATACGAGCACACACACACATGCTAATCAATTATAAAAGTTAACCAAAAATAACGGAAAATAATCCCACGAAAATGTCCAGAGAGACGTACAAATGGAACTTCCGAATCCCGAATAGAAGTGAGATCAGGTTAGCACTCAGATGTCATTCCGGTGCCCGTTTTTGTGAATTACAATTTAGCGAAGTCTTCGAGTTTCATGAGGTCACTGACCTCATATCTTCCAGTCGAATCTGAAACTTCAGTTTGGACGAGAACATAGGAAATCTCCACAGATCAACGCTGGATTTGATATCGTTCCATCTGGTCATTTTCTCCAGGGTAACATCGGTGTAGTCGAACACCATGGACAAATTATTGCGCCACCTGTCGCTGCTGCATTCGTCACGATTTATCATCAGTGCACGCTCAAAGTGACTCAAACCACCTTCATCTTATTGTAAAATGTGATAATTGTGCAGAATTGTGACATAATTCTACTGCAGCGCACATAACATGATCTGATTGGAAAATCGGTACATAGGTTATGTAACACTTCAAATTTTCGCTTTTGAAATGCTATTCTGATGACGATTTGACACGCGAAGGGCAAACATATATTGTATAGTCGAAATTGAATCACCGTATAAAACTGAAAACAAAAACCAAATCCATTAGAGATGAAATAAACATGATTATAACAATCAGCGATGGTATGACAGACACTGAATCCCGAGCCTATATTGCAGTCTATTTCTCATATGATCGAAATAACTGCAAAAAGCTTGATACGATTCTTATTGATATTCTCAATATAGTTTGCCAGCTTACCCACGAGAATTTCTCCACGAGCCACCCATACCCTCAGCTGAAGCACACATGCACACACACATACAAGTGCATACTTGTGTACATACTTGTACACATACATACTTACACACACACATATATATACATGCACACAAAATTTAAAACATTTTATACAAGTATGCTTGAAGCAATGAATCTAGTTATTTTGGCAAAAATAAGAGAAAATAAAAATGTGATTATGATCTATGAATATATTAGAAGTACCTTTTGATTATGACGTGTTGAATAAACAGGAAATAGGGCAGCGTACAAGCCAAGCACGCGAGTTGTCTTGGTAACATTTAGAGATACAGTGCAGCTTTTAGAAATGTTATAAGCTTAGAGACCATATTTTAGAAAAATGAAAAAGAAAAAATATTAAATTTAAAAAATCGTTCATTAAATATTTAATTTAAATGCAATTAAAATATAATTGAAAATATAGAAGCTATTAAACAAATATAATATAATAAAAAATCATAGAATAAAAATACAATGTATTTATAAACATATAATATATATATATATATATATATATATATATATATATATATATATATATATATATACAGTAATCCCTCCTACTTCGCGGCTTCAACTATCGCGGCTTCGCTGTATCGCGGGTTATAAAAAATATAATAACAATTGTATCGCATAAATTTAATCATTTCACGAGGTTTCGTGGCCTCTCTTCCAAGAATAGCTCGAGACTGCTTCTCAACTATTGAATGAAATCTGGCCATCCCGCTTCATTTAACAACAACAAAAATATGTATTTGTTATAGCGCACCGAAGGGCTCGGGCGCGACACAATTATAAACAGTTGGTAACATGGAATACAACTAACAGGACAGTGTAGAGTAGCGATTGGTTCAGCACGTAGTCCAAACGGTGGGCGCTAGAGGGCGCCAAGTGAAAAGCGCCAGGGTCAAGGTGAGCGACCCTATCCAGTCGCTGTACAGTCATTACACAGTGCGTTTCACTAGTGGTGGTGTGCGGCATTTAATTGTGAGTAATGTGTATGTAATTACATCATATGACATAAACGTAGTAATGAGTGTGTAATTGTATTATAGTATAACTCATGGCATTAATCCAATTTCAGATAGTTTGATTGCTGTGTAATCGAATCATTCACCCACTCGCTGTTTAAGGTCACGATTGGATGAATGGATAAGTTATGTATGGTCGTGCGTCACGACCAGAGTTATCATCAATATGTGAGTCTAATACGCCGTTGCCGTTTACGTGTTTTGTATTCCAGGAAATAACATTCGTGATGGTAATATACTCGTGCCACGAATGTCGTTTTTGATCATGTTATTTCAATAAGTCACGTCGTACAACATCCCGATGCCAAGAATGTCAGTCTCATTGCGATGTGAAGCGACCGGGTGTGGAGAGTTGAAGACAGCCGAGGACATGTCCACATGTATCGCACTCATGCAGCTGCATCAAAAGAACGTGCATGAATCCTGCGGATCCCGTCAGAAACCTCCAAAGATCTCTCGCCCCTCTGTTCAGCAGAGCATTGACCAAGAAGAATGGGCTGCATTCACCAGGAGGTGGCATATGTTCAAGAACGGGACAGACCTCACGTCAAATCAAGTCACTGCCCAGCTGCTGGACTCCTGCGAACCAGAGCTTGAGTCGGCGTTGTTCAGGGAGGATCCAGAGATATCCAACAGAACGGAGACGGAGATCTTGGAGGCTATCGAGCGTCTGTCAGTGATCAAGGTGGCGCTCAGTGTTCGGCGCTCGGCGTTGCTGGAAATGAAACAGGATCCCGGTGAGAACGTTCGGCAATACGTGGCCAGACTCAGAGGCACCGCCAACGTTTGTGATTGGACAGAAACCAGTGTCTGTAGGGCTTCCGGGTGTTCCGGTTCAAGTGTGTGTGACTACACAGATGGCGTTGTCAAACTTGTCATGCTGAACGGCCTCTCAAACGATGAGATCAAGAAATAAATTTTGGGAACGGCTGGCATCGACAGTAAAACGCTTAGCGACACAATTGCACTGGTAGACAGCCGAGAGACAGCATGCAGAGCCATGGAGAGTGTACGCTCGGGAGTGGCAGCCAGTACCTACAAGAAAACAGCGCGCGTACTGACTACACCGGCCCCTGACACTGCAGTCAGTGAGAGTGAAGATGAACAGTGGAAGTTGAAGGTGAAGATGCGATGTCGTTGTGGACGCCTCACTCCGAAGTTCGGCAAAATAAGGGGAAAACTCAAGCAGTTTGACACATGCTTGGACTGCTGGAAAAAGTCTCGCGCAACTGAGAACAAGAGCTCAGCAAACAGAAGCGGAAGTGCGGAGGCCACATTTCACCATGTAGCGACGTCAGAGCCGGACAGCAAAACGTTGACATGGTCACTGGACTCTCGCCCACATCCGACTGTGAATTTAAGCGTCATCGTCGACGCAGACGCGTACAGATCAAGAAGCATGACCCCACCGCCAACGCAACCTGTACGTGTCGAAGTGGTGGCTGATTCAGGAGCGCAAACGTGTCTGATGGGAATACGAGTGCTCAAGCGAATGGGACTGCACCGAGGCCACCTCACAAAAGCACATAGATGCAACTTTGCCGCAAACAACAACAAGATAAATGTGCTAGGTCAGCTCTTCGTCAGACTATCAGGCGTGGATGACAAAGGCAGAGAGCATGTCACATCAGCAATCGCGTATGTGACCGATTCGTCTGAAAGGTTCTATTTGAGTCGAACTGCCATGGAGCAGCTGTGCATCATCGATCACAACTTTCCGAAGATCGGAGCTGCGTGTGACGTGACAGCAAGTCAGGGCGTTGCAGAGGTTAAACAGTACTATCAGGCCGAATGTGGTTGCCCGCTGCGCACGGCACCGCCACCTCTACCTTTACGACTGCCGTTCACACCATCTAGTACATCGACGGAGAAGATGAAGCGGTGGATTCTGAACAGATATGCATCATCAACATTTAACGTCTGTCCTCATCAGCCCCTTCCTGCGATGACTGGTCCTCCGATGGAGATCCGCGTAGACAATTCGGTGCAGCCAGTGGTGACCAGAAGGCCTCCGAACGTACCAGTGCACTGGCAGAAAGACACAGCGAATCAGCTGCAGAGAGATGTCGCGATGGGTGTAATCGAGCCCGTACCGCCGAACACTCCGGTGACATGGCTACACAGTATGGTGCTGACTGCTAAATCCGACGGCACCCCACGCCGCACGGTAGATTTGCAGCCGCTCAATCGCTATTGTGTGAGAGAAACGCACCACACGGTTCCTCCTGTGAAGCAGGCAAGAAGTGTGCCCTGTCACACGATAAAAACAGTGACGGACGCCTGGAATGGGTTTCACTCGATCGAGATTCGCCCAGAAGATAGACACTTAACGACATTTTTGACAGAGCAGGGTAGATTCCGCTACAAAAGAGCGCCTATGGGCTTCTTGGCGTCTCAGGATGCATACACCCAGCGGTATGACGCCATTATAGCCGACGTGACAAGGAAAACTAAATGTGTCGACGACACTCTTCTGTGGGACGACGACATCCAAACACACTGGTGGCGTGTGTTAGAATACTTGTCGCTTGTCGGCAGCAACGGTGTGGTGTTGAATCCGTCAAAGTTTCAGTTTTCAAGCTCAAAGGTCGAGTTCGCCGGGTTCGAGATTGCTGAGAGCGAAGTCAAACCGATGACGAAGCACTTGAAGGCGATTGAAATGTTTCCAAGACCAACAAATATCACAGATATACGAGCATGGTTTGGTCTTATCAACCAGGTGTCTCACTACGGTCGACTGATAGAAATCATGAGACCATTCAAGCATCTGCTGAGCACGAAATCGAAGTTCTACTGGAACGCAGACCTTGACGAAGCTTTTAAACGATCAAAACACCTCATTATCGAAGAGATACAACAAGGAGTAGAAATATTCCACCCCAAGAGGAAGACATGTTTGAGTACAGACTTTTCCAAGACCGGCGTATGATACTGGCTCCGTCAAAAACATTGCCGATATAATTCTGTTATACCTGGGTGCTGTCGAAGCGGGTGGCGAATCACCATCGCAGGGTCAAGATTCCTTCGCGACGCAGAAACCCGCTACGCTCCAGCGGAGGGTGAAGCACTGGCAGTCGCGTGGGCATTGGAGGACAGCCGCTTTTTCACATTGGGTTGTAATGATTTGGTGATCACGACTGACCACAAGCCGTTGACAAAAATACTGGGAGATCAGGATCTGGGAGACATTACAAATCCGAGGTTATTCCGCATCAAGCAGAGAACTCTGCCGTGGAAATACACAATTGTGCATGTTTCAGGCAGGTGTAATCCAGCTGCAGACACTACGTCACGATACCCGGGAGACAGAACACATACCACGGGCAAAGATGTGGCGACAGAGCCCTATGACAAAAACTACTTGAATGTTATACGTGTGCATGGGACAGACGACGACATGGAGGCGTCTGTGGTCGCATCGGCGCAATCAAAAATATGTTCACTAGACGCCGTCACGTGGGATAGAGTAAAGAAATCGACCAATAAAGATGAAGTGCTCAGTTTGCTGTTGCCACTCATCGAACACGGTTTCCCGACAACAAGAGATTACTTGCCAGAAATAGTACAACCGTATTGGTAATTTAGAAATCAATTGTCAATTGTCGACGGAGTTATCATGATGGGAAACCGCGTTGTGATTCCATCTGATCTTCAGGACGAAATACTTCAAATTCTTCACGCAGCACATCAGGGAACCAGCAGAATGCAAAGTCGGGCAGCAGGAGCGGTGTTCTGGCCGCATATATCGAAGGACATAGAAGCTACAAGAGACAGGTGCTGTGACTGCTGTAGGATGTCTCCATCACATGCTCGCATGCCTCCAGTGGTCCCTGTGACACCAACACGCCCGTTCCAGGCTATTGCAGCGGATTTCTTCGAGGTCCGAGGCACTAGCTATTTGGTGATAGTGGATCGGTTTAGCGGATGGCCTCATGTTGTGGCCTCGTCAACGGGAGCCAGAGGATTCGTCAAAGCCCTTCTCAATTACTTTGCCACGTTCGGTGTACCAGAGGAGATCAGCACGGACGGAGGTGCAGAATTCACCGCTAAAGAGACGGAGGAGCTCATTCAATGATGGGGTGTTGCACACAGAATATCTTCGGCCTATCATTCTCAGTCGAATGAACGAGCAGAAGTTGCGGTGAAATCCATGAAGCGACCAATGACGTCGCACACCAACGCACAGGGCGGTATAGACACAGAAGCGATGTCGGCTGCACTCTTACAGTACAGAAATACACCGGACCCGGAGATTGGTATGTCACCGTCTCAAATCGTGTTCGGGAGAAATGTTCGTGACTTGCTTCCGGTGGCTCAAGGTACACAGGTGTTCGACAACCAAATGGTCCATCCCATTTGGCGCGACAACTGGTCGAAGCAAGAAGAGGCCTTAAGAGTTCGGTTTGCCAAACAGGTTGATCAGCTACAACAAGGCGTTCGTAAGCTGAAGCCACTCTCGACTGGCGACGTGGTGCTGCTCCAGAATCAGAACGGCCGGCACAAGCGCTGGGACAGATCCGGAGTTATCGTTGAGGTCAAGCCTCACGACCAGTACGCGGTGAAGATTGACGGTTCTGGTCGGATAACTCTGAGAAATAGGCGGTTTTTGTCAAAGATATCTATAACAGTGTCACAAACGACAGCGCAGCCGGTCAGCGAAGGACCTGTTCCCATTGCGATATCTCCAGCTCCCGTCCGGCAGTACAGAATACAGCGAAAGTCCGGAGATATCTACACAGATGAAACTATCCACCGTGGATACGGTCAAGCAGACGGCGCTCTCGCTCAACCCGGAAATATCAGCCAGGAGACCAATGCGCCGACATCGGATGAGTCACCAGGCCAGGATGTACCGGCACAACCGCCACCGGTCGAACAGTCATCACCTGCGCCATCTCAACTGCTCGAACAGTTTCCACCACCTGTGCCATCTCCGCCGCCTGCGCAGTCTACAGAGCGCTCTCGCTCCGCTCGCCCACGTCGACCACCAGCCTATCTGCGGGACTACGTGGTGTACTCAACGAGATACGGAAGTTCAGGTCCTCCAAAACTGTGAACTGGGGGGATGTAGAGTAGCGATTGGTTCAGCACGTAGTCCAAACGGTGGGCGCTAGAGGGTGCCAAGTGATATGCGCCAGGGTCAAGGTGAGCGACCCTGACCAGTCGCTGTACAGTCATTACACAGTGCGTTTCACTAGTGGTGGTGTGCGGCATTTAATTGTGAGTAATGTGTATGTAATTACATCATATGATATAAACGTAGTAATGAGTGTGTAATTGTATTATAGTATAACTCATGGCATTAATCTAATTTCAGATAGTTTGATTGCTGTGTAATCGAATCATTCACCCACTCGCTGTTTAAGGTCACGATTGGATGAATGGATAAGTTATGTATGGTCGTGCGTCACGACCAGAGTTATCATCAATATGTGAGTCTAATAAGCCGTTGCCGTTTACGTGTTTTGTATTCCAGGAAATAACATTCGTGATGATAATATACTCGTGCCACGAATGTCGTTTTTGATCAGACAGATGCAAAAGAAGTAAGCCAGGGTTGGTGATTTTTTTGTTTTTTTTAAAAAAATCAAAAAAATCGGACTTATTTGATTTAAATAAGATCTTTTATCATTCGTGTTCCTGCCTTCCTAGTGTGTGGTTGTGCCTCGGTTCGCTCCGTTCTATTGTTATCTGTGTACCCATCTTACCTTGTTTGCGATCATGTGTGCCTCGGTCAACCAGCGTGTTTGTCGCTGTGGGGACTCGATCGACTCATCGACATACATTGAGTGTGAGGGTTGTGCTCTTTCTCACCATGTATCGTGCGCTGGGCTGACCAACCCGGCATTCAATGCCATCAGGAAACACCGGCTTTTCTGGCTCTGCCAAGTGTGTAAGGCAGAGTACTGTGCGTTTCGTCGCTCGCCCCTCACTGAGGGCAAAGTGTCCGCGGTCATCGCCAACCGACTGGCGGAATTCCGCACTTCGCTGCTGGATGATATAAACAACAGTAAGTCATCACCTGCCGGAGCGCTCCCTGCCTCTGCTTCTGTTCGCAGACAGGCAACCGTCCCCTCATTCGCACTTGTGCTGAAGAGCAAGAGTGAAGAGCCGGTAAAGATTGAGCGAGTGCAGTCGGCCCTCTCCACTGTCCCAGTGACGCAGGCGCGCGCCACCAAATCCGGTGGCATGGTGGTAAAATGTGCTACCAAGGACGCGGCAGCAAAAGCGGCAAAATCATTGGATGGCAGCCCTGAGCTTGAGGTGTCGGTTGTCAACAAACCAAAAATGCTGCTTCCGAAAATCACTTTGGTCAACGTCCCGCCATCCTCTCATGAGAACCTTGCTGCCTCACTTCGGATGAAAAATGAATTTCTCTCGGATGTGCCTGACGCGGATTTGAAGGTGTTGTTTATAACAAAGCCGCGACAGGGCTGTTCTCATGCGGTGCTGTCAGTCTCGCCGGAAGTACGCCAACTGATCCGAGCTGCTGGCGACCGTCTGTATGTACACTTATGCTGCTGTCGCGTGTATGACTGATACTGGGTTGTCCGCTGTTCGTGCTGCAGTGGACTGGGTCATAAAATGGATCGTTGCCCAGTAAAAACTGCGGTTTGTGGCCACTGCGCTGGTCCCCACATGTCTTCCGCATGTCCAGACACAACAAAGGTGAGGTGCATTAACTGCTCCAATCATGGACGCCCGGCTGATCATCCGGCTTTTTCACCAAAATGTCCGTCGCTTTTGGCCGTACAGAACTCCATTCGTGAGCGCACTCTCTCTGCTCCTCTTTCTCAGTCTCCAACTGATTCCCTTGCTGCCACCTCGGCGGTATCTGCTTGACTACCACAGCCACATTGTTTCTCCTCCACTGCCACCTCTCTTCATCAGAATTCGTTCTCTAGTTCTCCTTCGCTCACCTTTGCTCTTTTAAATATAAGGTCTTGCCGTTACAAAGCTCACTATTTATCCCATCTCTGTTCATCACATAATATTGATATCCTTTGCCTAACAGAAACTTGGCTTTTTGATACCGACATCTCTTCTTTTGTTGCTCATATACCTAGTAGTTTTGGTTTTCTGCACATGTCTCGTTCAAGCCTTATCTGCTCCCGTGGCGGTGGTGTTGGTTGTATCTATGCAAAATCACTGTCCCTTTCGCTAATTCCTGATCTTAAATCTGCCTATTCTTCTTTTGAATTCATTGCCCTTGCATTGTCCGTACCTTCTCGTCCTAAGCTCTGCATAATTGTTGTCTATCGACATAATCACCCAGGAACTACGTCTGCATTCTTTGATGAATTCTCTGATCTTCATGAATCTGTGACGAAATTATTCTCAAATAGATATCTAATCGTTGGTGACTTCAACTTCCCTTCCTCTAATGTATACTTCTCTCAGTTTTGTTCCTTCGTTGACTCTCATGCGCTTTGCTCTCCGATATCTTCCCCCACTCATTTGTCGGGTCATATTCTTGACCTGCTTCTTTTTCCTGTGCCAACTATCTCCACTGACTTAGCTGTACCGAAAGTTGAAGTTTTCCCTCCCGATCGCTCATTTTCGGATCATAGCTTATGCCTATTTGACATTCCGTTACCTTCTAAATCATCTAGTATGTTTCTTCATTCATTCAGATCGTATAGAAACTTTGATCCTGGTGTATTCTTATCATTTCTTACATCTCGGCTACCTTCTCATGTGTTTTATTCACTACCAGCTGACGAAGTATATTCTTGTTTTTCCATGGTTCTTTCTGATATTAATGATACCCTTTTTCCTTTGAAAACTTGTTCCCGCACATACATGCCCATTCCATGGTTTAATGCTGAACTTCTCTCTTTGAAACGCTTTCAACGCCGGTCTGAACGTTTGTGGCGTCGCTCAAGATCTGAGTCGAATTGGTCCGCCTACTGCTCGTCTCGTGCAGCTTATCTGGCCGCTCTCTCTGATGCTAAGTGCTCTTTCTACAAATCTAAACTGACCTCACTTTCGGTCTCACAGAAACTGCTCTGGTCGACTCTAAACACTATTTCTGGCCGTCGTTACACATCTACAACCTGTTCAACCACTGCTTCTGAATTCGCAACGTTCTTCTTGAACAAAGTGAAAACTACAGATGAAAGCATTCCAGCTACACATCACAAAATCACACACTCTACTTCATCAACTACTCTCTCTTCCTTTACTCATGTCGTCCTCTCTGATATCCTAGCCTTACTTTCATCAATAAAAATATCTGCCTCTCCCGCCGATCCTATTAATTTTAAGGCCTTCTCTCACTCGATTACTCTATTCGCTCCCTACTTTTTGTATATAGTAAATCTCTCATTACTTCATGGTTCTTTTATACCTGAAAAACATGCTATTGTCTACCCAATTTTGAAAAAACCAACACTTGATTCTTCCATCATCAAAAATTATCGTCCTGTTTCAATTATCAATCTCACCTCCAAGTTGTTAGAATCCGTTATTTTCTCCCAACTTTCTCCTCTTATTAACGATGTTTTAGATCCTTACCAGTCTGGCTTCCGACCTTTCCATTCAACTGAGTCTGTTCTCACATCTGTTGTTGACGTTGTGTTATCTCATTTCTCCTTCCGCCATTCTGTCCTAATTGTTATGTTGGATATGTCATCAGCGTTTGATTTAGTAAACCACAAAATCTTGCTTGATGATTTATCGCATCTTGGTCTCTCTTCCACGGCATTTTCGCTCATGCGCTCTTATCTTTCAGGCCGTTCTTACTCCGTTAAATTTAATTCTGTTGTTTCCGATCGTGTTCCTTTAAATTCAGGAGTTCCTCAAGGCTCAATTCTCGGTCCCACTCTTTTCAACCTGTATATGTCCTCACTGTGTCCTATTCTTAAACGTTATTCTGTGGCTTTTCATATCTATGCCGACGACATTCAACTGCTATGTCCACTTCCGTTTCCCTATTCATCCTATATGTCTGAACTTCTATCGGATATTTCATCATGGGCTGCTTCTCGTCGTCTTCTCATAAATTCTTCTAAAACTGAATTCATGGTTTTTCACCCTCCTCGTCTAACTCCACCTACTCTTCCATTTCCTTTACGTTCGTCAGTGCGAAACTTGGGTGTAATTATGGATTCCTCTCTCATCTTTAGCAATAATATTAGTTCTGTCACACGTACATGCCGTCTTATTCTACGCGCGCTGTATCCCATACGTCCATTCCTCGACCAAGCGTCTGCCATCAAGCTCATCAAAACACTGGTTTTTCCTCGTATAGATTATTGTATTGTTTTATATTTCAACACTCCGCGATGCTATTTGAAACCATTTCAGACGGTGATCAATCAATGTTGTAGATTTGTCCTCTCTCCCGTTGTTTGTGTTCATACATCTCATCATTTGTACAATCTTCGTTGGCTACCTATTATTCCGCGAATTCATTTCCGTCTCTCCTGTATTATTTTCAAACTGCTGAACGGCATCAATCAGCCTGAATATCTTGTACGTTTGTTATCTCGTGTCTCAAATCCCAACAGCCGTATTTCACGTCCTCTACAATGTCCTAGAGCGTTGTGTGAATCCCCCTGGTCAGCAAAATCATTTACTTTTTTTGCCCCTCGTTTCTATAACTCACTTCCATCTCATGTCCTTCTATCTCCCTCTTTCTCTTCTTTCACTTCATCTCTGCGCACATACTTATTCTCTAAATCTTTTGATCGCTCATCTCATTGCCTTACACCATATGCCAAGATTTAGCTGCTCAAAGTGCACTCTCATCTTTTGCTTGCCTTTGTTTTTTTGCATTCACGTGTTTTTTGTGTCCTGTAAGCAATTTTTCTATCTCCTATCTCTACCTGATTATCTTTGTACTGAAAATGTGTGTGGATTTCTTATTCTTACTGTGTGTGTATGTTTTGTTCTGATGATTATTTATTGCGCTCAATGTTTGTTTCATATTGCGTCGACGTGTAGCTTTTGTTTTTTTTCTGTGCTATTTTTGTTCTTTTGTAATCGCGCCATTGTTGCTATGTGCGCTAAATCAAATACATGTTGTTGTTGTTGTTGTTTTAGATTTCTATCGAATTTTTTTGTTTTTTTTTCTTTTTCGTATATTAAACTTCATTATTACCATTCCTACCTGATTTTAATTTTCCATAGGCATCCTCGCACCCCCCCCCCCCCAAGAGTGGGCAGAAACAATTACTATGTTGCAGCAAGGTATCGTGAAGAGGGAGGCCAACGTCTAATCATGCCTATACACACCAGGTGGAATAGCAGGACAGACTGTCTGCTCACCTACATCGAAAATTGGCCGATACTGATGAAAATATGCGAAGTCGACAGAGATCATATTGCAGCTGATATACGCGGCAATGTTTCGGACCTGGGCGTGAAACGTGCTGTGGCTAAAGCGTTAGATACGGTGCAAAGTGATAATTGCACTATTGCAGAAGCCGTGGATGCCTGGAAAGAAATGTGTGAAAGCTTTCAGAACAATGAGCAATTGGCAAATCTTGTTTTGCAAAGATACAGTCAGTGTATCACGAATGCTCATCTGCTCGCCAACATGATTCATCCTTCATTGCAAGGTCTGTCTCAAGAAGAGAGAGATTTGCTCTGTAATGGAGTACGCTAACGTGGAGCATAAGAAGCTGGTGCCCAACATTATGAAGCTGCAGGCAAAGTTGCCGCCTTTTCAACAGTTCAAGTTCGCTGAATCTGTTACCGAAAAGCTGTCTGCTATCGGGTGGTGGGAATCACACTCGAGTTTTCTAGATGATGAAGTCATGACTTCGGTGCTGCAATGACTGACAGCAGTTGCCTCGTCCTCCGGATTGGAGAGAGTCTTCTCTTCCTATGGGCTGGTCCACTCCAAAGTGAGGAACCGCTTAGGAATAGAGAAGTCTCCCAAGTTAGTTTTTTTGTTTAATGCTATGAATTAGGATACGCAAACTCCACACAAAATGACGTGTCTCGTCCACATTTATCATGATGTTTTTGTCATGATGTTTTGAATAATATGTGCATACTTTAGTGTTCAGCTTTTACTTTACCAATGTGATTAAGCATTGCACCAAGCTATTAGCAAATGTTATAAATACTAAAATATATATCAAGAAGGAAACCTTTCTGCAATTTTACTGACATATTTGAATGAATTAATTTTGTGAAGCCATCAAGTGATATGTGTAAAAAAATTACGTACCTTCTGAAAAAAATGCAAATGCAAATTTATTTTTCTCCAGTTTTTACATACATGTAAAATCCGGTGAACAGCACTAATGTAGATTCTGAACTATCCACTAACAGTGTTTGATTTGTGTCACTGATAACAAATTGGTTGATTTAAACCATTTAGACCAGCCTGATTTGAATAAGCCACCCCCGGTGAGGTATCACTTAGTAAAACCGCACCATATTTGTAAAATGAATTAAATAACTGAATTTGATTTAAATCATTGATTTCTTCAAATATATCAATTGATTTAAATCATGATTTATATAATTGAATTAAATCAATTTGATTTAAATCAGCCAACCCTGAAGTAAAATACAAATATGCAATAAAAGACTTTATGATCCCAAAATGGGTTTGCCGATCAATGCAATATATTTGCTTCAACGGTGCATCGCATCAACAGCAGATCTGACACCAAAGTCTGCCGCACGTTCGTCTCAATTGTAGCGCAATATCATAAATACCCTCCCTTTTCAAAGACAGAGGACACTGGGTCTAGATAATTGCCCAATAGTAACATGAACGCTACAAACTAAAAACTTCACAAGCATTATATAAGTACGTTACGCAAACGCCAAATACAATAAACACAAGACACTGTCTCTAAAATGTACAGTGGAACAATGGTAGAAGACAACATTTTCTTCGACGAATGAAGTATTAGTCTCGCACACCATGCTAAACACCATGTCGGCGCGGACTCAGCCGAGCCGGTGGACGCCTAGTGCGAGATGAACGTCGCACTGATGTCCAGTGAACGGGCGATGGTAGCTGGACTGTGTCCGGGACTGGTTGGTCTTCCTGGGGTTCAGCCATAAAAGTCGAATCATGTTCTGTTGTAGAGAATTCATCCATTCTCTGCGGTACATTAGCTCCTGGACTGGAACGTCCTCCATGATGCGGACCAACAACCTCGTTCTGTCCTTGATTGGTGTCGCCATTCTGTGTACATGATGATACCGGAAGCCACGGCATTCGTTGCTTGTACTCGATGATTTGCGACACAGGCTGGATCTTTCTCGAAAAAAATTTGTTTCTGATAGAGCACCGTCCAGAGCCATGCATTTTTACAGTGTATTGGTTGAAGCCACGACTCTCTACGAATTGTCCGGATCTCTCCCATCTCAGCGGATGTGGTCCTGTTTGATTTTGAATGATCACATTATCTCCTATGCTCAGCACGGGCAGGTTTCGAACATGTTCATTCAGTCGCTCAATCTCCCGGCAATGTCGTTTAGCCAGTGCAATTTCTTTGTCCCTGCCAATGAGCGACCATTCCTTGCGTTGCTTGTATCTAGTTGGATGGACAGGAACAAAATCGCGCAATTGCCGGCCGTGCACGATTTGTGCCGTCGACAAACCGATGTCACGATCGGGAGTGTTGTGATGCTCTAGCAGGGCTCGAGCAAACTGATCCGTGTTCAAGCTCCCCTTCTGGCCAGTGTTGCACCTGATGATCCGCTTGGCAGACTTCACGCCCAACTCCGCCCTTGAATTGCTATGTGGGTACGCCACCGATGAGACTCGATGACGCACACCCCAATCTCGCAAGAAACTTTGAGTCATGCTCGCGGTAAAAAGCAGTCCTCCATCTGACGACAATTCAATGGGTTCACCGTAGGTCATGAAGTATTCACGCAGCCAAGACACTGTGAGTGCAGCATCATTCGAACCATTGTTGGAGTGAAAAACAGAAAGCCAACCAGAGTACCTGTCCACCACGACGAGGTACTGAGCGCCATTGACTACACAATAATCAGCGCATATTTTTTCAAATGGATACTCTGGTTCATCGCAATAAACTGGAGGAGCTGAGGGCTGGGACGGGGCATGTGAATTGCACACCTTGCACTGATTGCGGCGCTGTAATATGGCTGCGCTCATTACCGGCCAGTAGACAGTAGCCTCAGCTCTGGCCTTCATAACAGCCACTCCTTGGTGGGCAGAGTGCAAGGCTTCAAGCACCTCTGACCAGAGGGTACGAGGGACAACAACGCGTGTTTTGTAGATCGGCACTCCGTCTAACGTGCTCAATTGATCGCGCTCCTTCCAGTACTCGCGTAGTGACTCATCAAGTAGATCCCGTGATGCTGGGAATCCACGTTGAATTGTTGAAACCAGAGTCTTCAGGGAGGAATCGGCAGCGACAGAATCCGACAGGCGATTCCATGTAATGGCTCTTAAACTGTCCTCAGATTCAAGTGGTGCAATCACCGACGATCGTATGACCTCGTCACATTCGTGACCTGAAACACCCGCCACATCCGTTCGAAAAATCACGGACGCTACGTGTGGTACAGCTCTAGTTACTCTCTTTGTGACTGGGTAACGAGACATTGCATCGGGACACTGATGCCACCGCCCCGGAACATGGATTATTTCGAAGTGATATCTTAAACACTTCTCCTTGAGATTGAGAAAACGAGGATTGGGTATTTCTTCTAGCTTACGATCACCAAGTATTTTCACGAGTGGACGGTGATCAGTAGCTACTATCACTGTTGGACATCCGAGGACGAAGTATTTGCATTTTTCTAGCGAGATCTGCTACAGCCAATGCTTCCCCTTCTATGGGTACATATCTCGGCTCGGCTGGACTCGTGAACCTTGATCCGGCATACACTTGCTTCCAGCCGGTCTGGCAGCACGTAGGGTATTGGGAGTCGCATAAGCAATGTTTTTGAGTGAGTAGAAATCCCACACCATCTTTCGACCAATCAGTGGACAAACATGTCGGGCGTCCGACTTCAAAGCACTGAACACCATCGCTTACACTGGTGAGTATCTCTTGTTTTGACTTCTCAAATACGTCATCCAGGTGATCATCCCAATAAAACGTTCGCCCTGGCTTCAGAAGCTCCCTGAGCGGCTGCATCACAGAGGTCAACGAGAGGGCATAAGAAGCCTGGTTTACCAACCCGAACCAGCTTCTCACACCGGTAATATCAGTGGGGCGCGGAAAGTCGCGAATGCTCTGAAGAAATTGCTCCGATGTACTAACACCATTGGGGCTTAACTGGAAACCCACAAACTCAAGCTGAGTTCGAGCAAACTGAAATTTTTCCGGGTTGAATGTGATCCCATTTTGACAACAGAGGGTTATGTAACGCCACGTCTGAAAAAAACTTGTTTCGATATCATTTGCCCACAGGAGAGAGTCATCCACACACTTTGTCACATTCGGAATATCTGCGATAATTGCATCAAAGCGCGCTGTGTAGCCGTCACCTGCTGCCAGATAGCCCTGGGGGGCCGTACGATACCGATAGCGCCCCCATGGCGTGATGAATGTAGTGGCATCTCGACTTTCAGGATCCAACAGTACTAAGTGATAGCCATTCCAGGCGTCCAGAACGGTTCTGAAAGTATTGGGAGGCACGCGTGACGCTTGCCGGAACGGAGAATCCACGTGATGTGTCTGACGAACAGATGCGCTATTTAGCGCCTGTAGGTCAACTGTTCGCCTTGGCTTGCCATTTTTCTTCGGAACGATGATCATACGATGGCACCAAGTTGTTGGAGTCCCAATTGGCACCCGCTCAATGACTCCAAGTGCAACATCTATGCCCGAATCCGCTTTCACCTCATCTCTCCAGTGAATTAGAACGGGTATGGGTGTGTGTACGGCAACAGGAACAACATCAGGTTTCATGACAATACGTAGCGGTTCACCGTGCATCATCGGTAGAGGTGTATGCTCACATGTATTCAAGGCTGTCGATCGATACTTCTCCTTATTCCAATTGTCCAGTCGAGTGATGTTCTCAGGTGTCGGAGCATAAGGAAAAACATCCGGCACTGCCGGAGGTGCATTGCGAGGAAGACAGCTGCATTTCGACTCATTTGATTGCACATGTACAGATTTCGTTGCACCACCATCATCCAAGTTCGCGCTGGTAGAGGAGAAAAGACCCACTCTGGGAAAGTCAGGTGAAATCAAACCGAGTTCTCTGCAGGCATCGGCACTGAGAAACAAATTCACACAAGAGCTGGAAATATAACATATTTGATCTGTGTGTTTTCGGTCACTAGATATGCGAATGAATACCGCGCCCATTATGTCAATGGGAGACCCATCAGCGCTGACGATGACTTGTAATGTCGGCACCAATAATCTGCGCGGGAATCCCATCTGAGTCGAGAGCTGAGGGCCGGCGGCGGTTGTTTGGGCACCTGTGTCGGCTACCGTCCGAGTTCTGCCAACAGGTTTGATTGTCACGCCACGAGGAAGACTATGTCTCGCGGCTGCATGTGCTTGTGGCAGCACTTGCACGCTCACATCCAGGCTGGGAAGCTCAGATAGTTCCCGTCGAGCCCAATCACCTGTCGCACCACACACAAGATGCGGCACTGATTTTGAGCCAGTATTCAAATTAATGAAAGACAGTGAGCTCGAAGGTTCACACGCTAACATTGTTGGGAGCAATCAGCGGAAGGTGTATGGTGGGCCTTTTCCTTGCAGTTGACCCATTCTGGTAACTGACCATGGCCTCCACACCTTGGGCATCGCTTTCCCCATACCGGACATTTCCCTTTTCTGTCCTGGAATGTTTTGCCGTGGTCAGTGCTTCCACATCCATGACATCGTGAGTTCTTATCCGCTTGCCGATTAGATCGCTTCATGCGCTGGTATTGTGACTGACGTGCATTTACACACGCAGTAGACGCGTCCAATATTTCATGCGAATATTTCGCACACTCTTTTGCCGCAATAATATCGATTATTTGCAGCTGGCACTTGATGTCTCGACTGCACGCCAGGACTTCCTCTTGGATGCATGATGATGCCAAGCCGCCAACCATTTGGTCCATGATTACCTCATCATCGTACATCACAATGGCACCACAACTTCCACACTCAACTTGGTAGTCACACAAAGCCGCGTGCCCTCTGAGCCTCGCTGCATATTGCGTGATTGTCTCATCAGAATGTTGAACTACTCTCCGCATGGCAAAAAGATTCACCAATCTGCTCCGGGCTTTGACTGCTAAACCCTTTATCTCTTCCAAGAGTTCATTTTCAGATAATTGAGACACACTATCTCCTCTGCTTTTGAAAATTTCCTCTCTGAGATCCTCCGAGCAGGCATCCAACAGTTGATCCTGAGCCCTGTCAGACAACATGTTGGTCAACCGCTTATATCGGTTCCATTCTGACACAAAAAAAATCCACTTGCCTTCTGACATGCCCGAACTGGCTGTAGGCCGCGTGACTCTCAAAGAGGTAGATTCCGCCGGGGTCTCATTTCTCGCAACGGGCGGCGGAGAAGACGCACTGTGGGTTAGGGGCAGCATCTCCAGTATCTGGCCATGTTGGGCCATTTGCTGCTGCATCATTTGCAGCATGCATCAAATTTGCTCCTGTTGTTTTTCCACGGACTCGGCCATTGTCGATCTCAAATATAAATCTCAAGGTCCTACCGACTGCGCCATTTATGATCCCAAAATGGGTTTGCCGATCAATGCAATATATTTGCTTCAACGGTGCATCGCATCAACAGCAGATCTGACACCCAAGTCTGCCGCACGTTCGTCTCAATTGTAGCGCAATATCATAGAAAGACAATAAAGATAGAGACCAAATATGGGCAAAACATACAAAACAGACGGACATGACGGACAAGACAACACGACTGAAACATAATGACAACACAACACAACAAACACAACTCGGGATAATATAATCATAGCGTAGATAAAGTAAGCACGCAAATGAGAGAAGGAATACGAGTAAGAACAGGCTAAAGTAACAGGTTATAGTGATGCAAAACGTGTGAGAGTGTGGGACACTGGTTCAAAAGAGAGGTCAAAAAGCTGTTTGGAGAGCCTAGAGCGGAAAGAATTGTAGGAAAGAGAAAAAGTAATGTGAGCTGGGATGGAGTCGTAAAGGCGAGGAGTGGAAAAATGAATGATTTGGAGGACCAAGGAGATTCATTTAGAGCACGAGGGCAGACAAGGGGAAGAGAAACTCGGGAAGGAGTGAGGCAAGGAGTGAGGAGAAGGCGGAGATAGAATGGCTGATGAGGATCGTGGAGAAGCTTATAGATCAGACAACACAGGCGAAAGTGAATACGTGGAATAATAGGGAGCCAGCGAAATGGAAAAACAAATTGAGAAGTGTGACGACAAGGAACAGGATGAAGGACAAAACGACAAGATTGATTAATATCGCGTCGTAGAATTTTAAGAGAACGACGAGGAACGTGGATATACAAAGAATTACAATAATCGAGTCTGGAGAATACATGAGAGTTAATAAGTTTGATTGCGAAATGTCTGACGAGATATGAGCGTATAGGATAGAAGGACCTCAACATAAGACGGCAAATGCGGGCGACAGAGAGGATATTGTCGGGGGAAGAGCGAGATGAGTAAAAAATAACTCCTAGATTGCGAACTGTCGAGGATAGGATAAGAGGTATGCGAGGGGGAAGAATACGAGGAGGATGAAGAGCCAGAAACTCAGACTTGGACGAATTGAGGAGAAGGTGACGGGACGACGCCCAAGAAGAGATGGTGGATAGGATGTCAGAGAGAAAAGACGGAGAAGGGAAAGGAAGAGGGAAGTAGAACTGAATGTCATCAGCGTAGATATGAAATGTGATGGAATACTTACGAAGGAGAGGACAGATGGAGGACATGTAGAGGTTATAGTGTATTGGACCAAGAGTAGATCCCTGAGGGACACCTGATGAAAGATGGATATGATCGGATACAGAGGAATTGAAGTTGACAGATTAGATCCTTCCGGAAAGGTACGATTTAAGGAGAGAGAGAGCAGGAGACGAGATACCAAGATGAGATAAGTCGTGAATTAGGATAGAGTGATTAACAAGGTCGAAGGCGGAGGACATATCGAGAAGAACGAGAAGAACAGAGCGACGGTACGAGAAGTGCGAAAGAATGCCGTTGGAGATAGAAAGAAGAACTGATTCGGTAGAATGAGAAGGGCGAAACACGGATTGGAAGAGATCAAGAAACTGACAGATGAAAGGGGAAAGTTGTGCTGAGATAGCGGACTCGAGAAGTTTAGAAGCAAAGCTCAGACGAGATATAGGACGATAGTTACTAAGTATAGAAGGGTCATGGTTCTGTTTCATAAGAATCGGACGGACAATTGCATGTTTGTCAGCGAGAAGCTGGCCGTGAAGGAAAGATGATAGGTTGATAAGATGCAGGAGATAAGGAACCAGGGAAGGAAGGGACTTGGAGACAACAAGGAAGTTGATGGGATCAGCTGGTGAGAAGGTTAGCTTGGAAGAGGAAACGAGGGAAAGGATATCATGAAGATCAATGTGAGAGAAGGACGTAAACCGGTGATGAGTGGAAGCGTGAGTGAGGACAGCGCAATTGGTGGGAATACTAGATTAAGTGAGTTTTACTTTTTCAAAGAAAAATGTTGAGAACTCGGGAGCCGTTAGAGGTGAGGAGAAAGCAGGAGATTGAAGACCGCAGAGTGAGTTCATAGTGGACCACAATGACTTGGAGGAACGAGAATGGGACGAGAATTTGGAGCTATAGTACCTACTTTTAGCAGCAGAAAGAGCAGAAATGAAAAATGAGCGAGCGGAGCAAAACAAAAGCCAATCGGAAGAAGATCGTGAACGCCTCCAGGTACGCTCAAGACGTCGTTGAAGAGATTTGAGTACACGAAGCTGAGGAGCTGACCAAGGAGGAGAGTGAGAGCAAGATAAGCCAGTGATGATGAGGAACATACAAATATTTATATGGCAGAGTGAGGAAGAGAAATATGGATAGATATCATGGGGAGGAAGAAATACAGAGCAGTGATAGGGAGAAAGGTGAAAGTGTGAGTGAAATTGAATGGAATTAAAACATTTGTAGTTACGATAGCAGGACGGAGTATGAGAAGGGGGACAAGCGAGCGGCAGAGCAGATAAAAGTAGGCTATGGTTAGAGACAGAGGAATCAGGAGGAAGTACAAAGACATCGGAAGGGACAGGATCACACTGTATGGGACAGGATTTACACTGTATGTACAGTGAAAAGCCTTAAGAGTGTGTAAAAATACCAACATATACATTTCAGTATTGTATATACACTGTACTATACGTTTATACCGCATGTACAAGGACATTTACATGTACTTACCTGTATAATAATTGCGAAAGTTTATAAAGCAGTTTTAGTGTTCTGAAGTGTTGAAATTATGGTTTATACTTCAAAAAAATCTATTTCGCGGAAATTCCCATTTCGCTGTTGGGACTGGAACGTAACCCCCGCGAAGTAGGAGGGATTACTGTATATATAAAAATATAATATAAAAAAAAAAATAATATATATAAAAATATAATATATATAAAAATATAAAATATATAAAAATATAATATATATAAAAATATAATATATATAAAAATATAATATATATAAAAATATAATATATATAAAAATATAATATATATATATATATATATATATATATATATATATATATATATATATATATATATATATATATATATATATATATATATATATAAATATAATATATATAAAAATATAGTATATATAAAAATATAGTATATATAAAAATATAGTATATTTAATAATTTCGTATGTTTATATATAAAGTGGGCTCTCTTAATAAGTAATCTCTAAATAGCGGAATGACTTATTAATTCCCACTAATATAGCACACTTCCAAATAGCGGAAACGACTGTGTGATTCTAAAATAGAAATTATTTGAAATATACACTTGAAATTTACTCCAGCTTGTTGATTGACAACAGTTGACTGTTGCAAGCTGATTGGTATAAACGAGTGACTTATTAGGATCGGCTATAGACATATGCACAAACATATTATTAGGAATAAGCAAACTAGACGGCCGCCTAGGAACCCATATTGGTGGAGAACTCGCACAATAATCATGCGGGAATTTGGACCTGCATGCAACATTGACATTTCCGACAACTATTGCATCGGAGACTAATGATGTGTTCAGCATTAAAGAAGCGGGTCTCTCCTGCAAACTGCAGCATACTAAAAACCATGACGTCCAGAGAACGCCGCACAGCTGAATAATTGTCTGGGATAATGAAAACTTTCGGTAAAATTATATGGAAAAGATGCAAACTGATAAATAATAAAGGAATCTTATGTGAAAATGGACGATTCATAGTGAAAACGGTTGATTAGCATTGCTGCAGCTCCCGCAGCTGAGTCGGCTATTTAGAGGGCCGACTGTAATTGAAACAAATATTTAAATCTCAAAATAATATGATTAGAATATAAATTGTAAGCATTTCAAACAATTGTGCTATTATTTAAGAAGAGATTAGATAATGAACTATGCAGAGAAAAGACAGTTCCAACTCAAATTTCTACCCCAGTACAATAGAGGCTGTGAGTACCGATGTTATAGTTAATATTGGTCAGTTGGTTGCGGTTGTAGTTTATTGTGGTGCTGCCATTGGTGAAAATGTAGAATGCCACCTCAGACCTCTCCACTTGAAGAGCGGTGAGCAGAACTCCGATATCAGTGCCTTCATCGATCTGAAAAGAAGGCAAGATGAAGATGAGATGCACCCTGGAACGCTCGCGAAACCTTTCCTAGTCAAGGTATGGCGAAGGTAAAGTTTGACGAAAGTCTCAGTTTGACGAAAATCTCATTTTTTAACTTTCACATATATTTTTCGGTTTATTGCATTTTATTTGATAAAGCTTTTCAATTTCTCTCATAATTTTTTTCAAAAATTGCAAGTATTTCAGCAGTGAATTTCGTTGTTGTTGATTTATATATATTCGCCGCTTGACCAGAGAGAAAAGGGTAGAACGCAGGAATGATAGCACAGTTGAGAGAAACGTCATATTACGCCATGTTGAACGGCCAGCATGTCGTATCTGTGCTGTACAATGGTGGCTAGTGACATCACATTCTGTATGCCCAATACCACGATTGGAATCAGTGGCAACACGAGCATCTGTCAATCAAGGACCGAACGCCCGGCGCATCATAAAAATAACCCTCTTGATAACGCAACTTAGAAGTCCGTGATTCCACAAGAATATATAAAACGGAATAAATAAACGCAAACTCAAATATATAATTATTAAAATAATCAAAACTATAATTTAATTATTAATTTGAATAAGATAATTTTGATTTGTTGAATTTATCCAATTTATTATATTTTTAACAATACAAATATGAAACTTGGATTTTAAGTTTTTTTGCTTGAAACGGCTTGATTCTACACACAAGCAAACGACATACTCAATAGATATATTTCAAACGTTCATGGTTCCCAGTAAGCTCAATGCGTGTACTAGTACATGCCAGTGTACCTGCCCTATGTAGAGAAATTTTCCGGTGCGAGACAGTGGGTTGAACGTGAAGCACGTGTCTATGGCTCGTGACGCCGACGACATCAAAGAGTCGGTCATCGACTTACCGCTGTACATCGACACGCTCTCAGCTGTGAAAATCCCACAATTGTCTGTTAGCATACATCCTTAGATATATATTTCGCTTCTGCAATGGATTGTCTAGAACACTTATTCTTAAAATGGGTTCGGTGAGTTAGTTTCAGTAGTTCGGCGGTTTGGTTCACCCACTCGTATTAGTCGTGATGTCAAGCTCTGCTTGGTCATCATTGGCTGCAGTTAATCACGCCACATCGCTTGGTCTTGATATCTCTGCTGCAAGCAACTCGGTCCACTCAGTAGTAGCCTACTTGTGACTGTACTAAACTTCCGTGATTTGTGTCTTTTCTCATAATTCTTCAAGCACGAAATCTTGATGAATGTGTAGTGATAGCCACACCCGTGTGTGTGAATTATCATATGTGCATATTGTATATTGTTTATGCCGGTGTTATGTGGCTAACTCAAGTGTGTGCTTGCCTGTGTCTTAGTTCATGTTGGGTGTGTCAAGGTCGGAGGCTTGTGTTGACTCTATGGTGCCTTTGGCTAAGTTCAGGTCAGCGTTAACTGCTTGTGTATGTGAATGTGTGCGTGTGTGTAAGGTAGGCTTGTATGCGTATCTGTCAATGAGTGTTCAAGTCACTTCCTTGTAACTATGGCCTATTGGTATGTATGCGTGTGTGTAGATGTATAAATATGTGTGCGACCGATTATACCCTCTCTTTTTCTCTGGTCGTGTCGCTGAGTGTGACCAGTGAATATATTGTGATTGTGCCGGTTGCAGTTGGTCTAAGACGACACTTCAAATGCATGTATGGAACTTGTGGGGGTTCACTAAGGTAAATAACTACTGATCAAGCTTGTATGGATGAACGTATTTCGTGTTTGCTGGAAATAGACACTAAAACTCTAGACTCAATGCCCTCACCGATTGTTCAGAAGCAAAATTACACTGAATAATACATTGTTTTTGTGCCAATACTCAGTAGAACATCTATTTTAACTTGCTGACTCGTGTTGCATGTTGACAGGGCTGTATAGCGTCTGACTGTATATCAGTGGTTCTCAATCATGATTTGATCCCAGCAGACCATGATTAAATAGGTGCCTGGTACTGGTTGAAAGCGTACAAACAATGCATACAAAGACGATTTTTAGTATATACAAGCTTGGATCGCGATGCTTAATTTGTTCGTAATTTTGGCTCGCCGCCAAGAAGAGGTTTGAGAGCCACTGATGTATATGTCTGTTCACCAACCATTGTTTCCTGCCACTGTCGTCGGCACTGAGAGACTGCTCGGGGTCGCCTTGTCTGTCGCCGGCTCGCCGCTACGTTTGCACCTGCGGTCTGCTCTGCTGTGAGAGCTGCTGCCGCTGCCATGCCTGCCACTACCAGCAGGAGCCATCAGCGAGACGTCCGCCACACGACGCGTCATGTCGCCCCGCCTGACTGCCACTCAATGACCGATCTTGTTGACGGAGTGCAGACACACACACACACACATACACACACACACACACACACACACACACACATACACACACACACACATACACACACACACATTCTCAGGTCAATACGGTGACACGAACTCGCCGTTCCTCTAGAATATTCGTCTCTTAATCTCACTCTCTCTCTTTCTGTCCGAAATTCTCATCATCTCAGCCAAAATAATCTGTCGGTCTGCCGTCGTTGGACACCGCATTATAAGTCTTTGGCCTAGCAGACGCAACAGAGAATATCTCGATGTTGATTTCTCGCGTACGCACATGTTTGATTGGAATACATATGCGGCCTAGTCACGCAAACGGCTTGTACAATATTGAAAATGATGCGCGAATCAATGTATGCCCGACGCAAATAATCAAACAAATCCCATCATTCGCAAGATAACAACACAGTCTAGTTGCTTGTTTTCTGAACGTGGTAAGACTAGGTATTAACTGATACGGACCAAATTAATGTTCTCCGCGGCCACTCTTGTCATGCAAGCTCAAAATGAAAGCATGATTAATCTACAGCTCATATATGTGGACAAAATCAATCAAGATCCAATCAGGACACCATTGACGCCAAACGAGAACCAAAAAATACTAGGATTATTCCATGACCGAAAGAACGAATCTTGCAAGAAGTTCGCGTGATTCGTCTTGGAGGAGCGTCCAAGCCATTCCTCGCATAATCACAGCTAGGGATTGCCAGGCGGATTTTGTATTGAAATAATTACCTTCGTTGTGTCGAGGAAATAACATTCATGATTACGAATTGTAGAACGCGCTCACTACAATCCCCGGCTTACGCGCCCATGTGCGAGTGTGTATGGGTACTGTTAACCGAACTTATCGGGCAGAATCTCTTTGACCTGCCACCTGGATGCACACGCGCGTTCCGGAGTCATATACAAGACCGACAATATTTGAGTTCTGCACGTGAGCGGAATTTCTGCATCATGCAAAAGTCTCATTCATCGGCCGTTCATCCTGCAGATGATGTTGATAAAGGTAATTAGCACATATTTAGGTCCGATGAGGGTGTAATAATCCTATTGAATGATTTTTTATTTCACATGATCCAATGCGAAACGGCAGCAATAACCGCAGAAATGCGGTATTGGATGCATAACAGTTCTGGACCTCCTCAATACTCATAGGTTCACGCTGAACAAACGAGGCCAGCAAATTAGCGACTCGCTCGATTAAATTTGGTTTATGACTGTAAATCCGTGGTCACACGAGGCCAATTGACAAGATTGACACTTGGTATCTTACTAGTAAATCCAGCTGAACTAAGAACTTGCCTGCGTTCACATTTGCACATACATTGAACAGATCAGTTCGCGCAATTCACGAAGACTATACGGTCGTAATAATAAACACAATTTCACCTTAACCAATGCAACATCGCATGGTAATTGTGTCATTAGTCTATATTGCTTCTACACAACAGACATCCCCTCTTCCCTTGCTCTTTACCTTTTTACATCCTTCCTTCTTTATTCTTCCATGCGAATTGTTCAATCAATTCATGAATGTCATTTCACTAGTTCCCTTCTTCGTCGTTCGCCTTATTCGATCGCCAGTGTTGGTACAAGTGCGATTGCTAGTCGAGGCTTGTGGTGGCCGGAGGAGAAACATAACATCTCGAATATTCGCTCAATTATCTATTATCTGCCACACTGAACCAGCCTGAGCTAATTGAATGTCATTTAACCCATTAACCGGCGACAATAAAATTAATGAAGTTGGCTAATTGAAATGAAATATGTTTTGTATGTTTAGGTTCATTATACATGGTGAAATATGAAAATAAATTACTATGTTATTTTCTAGGTTTTTCAGGGTGATCTAAAAGTAGATCACTGCTGGAGAGCGCCGTAGGGTACACCGCGTATAGTGGGTGTCTTTCAAATGCCATTTATTTTTCAATAGGATGTCTGCACACTGTGATCTAACTATGAATGAGGCTGTGGCCATCCTGGACGGCATTGGCCTCGATGTCGATGAGGTTGAGGCTGCCATTCTTCTAAGTTGAGGTTGACATCGAGGCGTTTTCCAAGGTTTTCAATCCATGATATTACCATAAAGTATCATGACCACCACGTCCTGAAGCAGTTCATTCGCTCAGCAGGGATCACGATGGTTTCCCGAGTAGTACTCAGCCCCATCTCCCAGATCGACATCGCTAACGGGAAATAGCTCTCCTTCGACAAATTGTTCACCTCTCCATCACTTCTCGTCTCGTTGACCAAAATGGGATTCAGTGCGTTAGGAACCATCCTCGTCCATTGAATCAAGAAGGTTCCGTTCAAGTCGGACAAGGAGATGAAGGTTTGGGACTCTTTGGAGCAGAAATTCAACCAGAAGAACCATATTTTTGTCGTGGAACGACTGCAGCTTTGATCACATGGCGATGAACATCGACGTAGATTTGTGTCGAGGCTCGGGGGGGATGACAGCCATCATGCATTAGTGTTCAAAGTTGACTCGGTTGGCCAATTGCGTGGTATCCTAAGCTATTTTCAGCCTATTCAATTACAACACACATACCCCAATGAAAAGTGTATTGCGTAATATAATTCTTCACATATAAATAATTTCTTGCATTTTTGGCCTAATATTTGCCTTCTATGCTGATTTTGATGATAATATACCCAATGAACTGAGCTCAGCAGAATTCTCGGGGGGTATAATTGCATATTCATACCTCCCAGCCAATTTGTCGGGGGGCATATATACCCCCATACCCCCCAGGATTTACGCCCATGGCGACGAACTACTCCAAGGTATGCCCTAAAATGAATGCGCTGCGGTACAGCCGTGCCGAGAAGAAGGTGAAGGTCGGCAAATATGCTGTTATGTCCCAGATACGTTTGGTCCCACTTCAGTCCCGGGTCTCTTTTTGCTATGTTAGGTTATGTAATGTCAGCTGAGTTAGGCTAGGTTAGTTGGGAAAGTGGAGCAGAGCGGGACTGAAGCAGGACCAAATATACCTGGGACGCATATATCCTTATCCAAACGTCCTTAGCTCCGTTGAGGTCGATATGATCCGCGTCATCTCCAAGTACAACAGTAACATTGGGTCGTGGACCACCATGATTGGATGGTAGCACACTTTGTGATTGGGATCGGAGAAAACAATGAAACTTCTCTTTTCTGATGGGAGCGATCCAGATGAGTTCGGTGAACGCCTGGTCCTCCACATGAATCTTGATTGAGAAGCCGGAAGAGGTTTCGGGCCTCGACTTAACGCGCGTGGTGGCGGTCTCGTATATGAAAATCACCAATGGCAAGGACTCAATCATCTCACGATCCCAAATCGCTTCTCGCATCAGCGCAGTCTACGCTGGACTCCCGCTTCGACGGTGTCGGCCATATTCGACTCGTGCGTGAACAGCAACGGCGATGTCATAGACCCCGTTGCAAGTCGATCACTCTGTCGTAATACGGAAAGTGTGCAAACACTACGTTGTGCAAGCAATGCTTCAATCCCTATCATACGCCATAAATAATTACCGACAGACAGCTCGAAAAAGTCCATTTTGTGTTCTGATACGGACCATCTGGACTTGGATTGAAACTATTGTATATACTCGAAGGCAGTGGCGGCGCCAGGATTTTTCCGGTAGGGAACTGGGGGGCTCTAAGGAAAAACATGCGGGGGCTTGGGGAAACATGAAGAACTACTCTCGAAATGTTCATGGTCAGGATTTTCGGCGTGCTCAGGGGTTTGGCATATTTTGGGGAATTTCAGCCCCTCCAAGTCCCCCTTGGCACCGCCGCTGCTCAAGTCTTGAAAAACCGACAGGAACCCATATTTCCATTATTAGACTAGTTCTTTTTTATAATTTCGTGCGATGAACATATTTCCTCTGAAACAGGGAGTTGGTGTCATTATGAGCCTAAACCGGCAACAACAACAAGTGATATATTTATAGATCACTAAATTTAAATCACTCCTATACAGAACATATAATTATTAGAGCATTGCAATTTGTTGTGAAGCAGTATGAGGCAATAAATAAATGATTAAAACCATTTCTTTTCTACTCGAGGTTGTGTGTCTATCCTGTGGGTCAACAAAGAGAACCACCGAAAAAATGGTTAAAATGGTCTACTTCAATGCTCTATTAGCAGAGCTGTAGCAACCGCCCCCCGTACCCACCGGCCGAGGGGCCCCGAATGTTGAGGGGCCCCGTTGCTTCACGTATGATATCAAGATTTATCATATTTATTATGTATAACCTTTACCTTTTTGCTCAGATCTTTTAACCTGAGCTTGTATTATGTGATTATGTCTAATAAATAAATTCATTATTTAGTGCTATATATATATATATTATGGAGCCCCAAGTGTTGCCTTCGGGGGGCCCCATGAGTCCTTGCAGCGCCTCTGTCTATTAGGACAATTTAAAAACTCTACAGTTATGATTTAAAATAAAATATCATAAGTACAAGGTCCAAATATTATAACAAATGAATTATATTCATTATATCAAAAAACAATTATGAAAAAAAGTAGTTGAAATTGGTGATCTATTTTTAGATCAGTGTTTGCTAATGTGTTAATACGAGTGCGCTTGTATATTGTACCGATACAGATAAGGAATCATCTCACAGCCAGTCAGCATCTTTTACAGACTCATTCAACGTTTTCTTCTCAACTTTCTTCTGCACCGTTTCTCAAAATTCCAAACGATTCAGGCAATTCTACTTTCTCCAGGTAAAATGTCTCCCTCCACGCCCAGGTAAGGTATTTAATCAATCTAACAAGTGCAGTAGATAAAACAATGTTTCGTTCACGTTCAACAGTGAAATGAAAAACACAAGTGGTAAAGGCACGTGACTTTGTCAGTGATGTGACTAAAATGAACTTGTGCCGACAGATGCTCTTTCTTCCATTTATCCCGATCCTGGCTCTGCTCGGTCAAAACATACACACCATGATCAACTACATGCAACATCAAGAGTCCATGACTGTGCTGCAAACATCGGTGAACCACACAAACACGCGCACAGATCGAACAATCACTTGCCTGCTAACAGGATCCACGGTCCAATTGGATGCAACACCAAAGCGGCGCCACTGTTGAGTTAGACCTGTTCGGAGAACGAATTCAACAAATATAAAAGAATATCAAATTGGACTCGGGAAAGAGAGAGAATAATTATCAGTACCAGATGACACCACGTGTGCAATTAACTGCAACCCTTAAGCCCTTGACTTAGCTGACCCTCTCCATGAGCTAGCTCCACGGGCCGAAGACGTATTAGAGAAAGTCAGCCCAGAAGCCATACACATATGTATAACAGTGTGATTTTCAGTGCAGCTTTCCTTCTTCTCTTTGTCTATTAATTATCAAGGTACGTGGGAATTGCAGTCATGCACATTATAGCTTTAGCTTACAGCTTATAGTTTTCGCGATCTCCCCATCATACCTTGTTCTTCAATAAATTTCAATTTCTTTGTTCGTACCTTGTCGGACACGCCCATATTTAGACCGAACCATAATGTATGTATGTATTGACAATACCAAATATTCATCGATAGAATGAGACAAATGCGTACGGGAAGCAATTCAGCAGCACAACGTGATTGGTGCAGATCAATGATGCGACCGAGGTGGGTCGAGTGCTCAGTGCCTTGCAGACGGAGAGGTCAGAGGTCACCTTCTACGTACTCACCAATGGAAGCGTGGCCAGGAATCATAGCAACGTTCTGATGGACAACAAGAACATTAGTTAGTACAGATACCATCATACACGCTGACAAAACTATTGTGTTGTCGACAATTGTGATGTAATGACAGCATTACGCCACGATTTAACACAAGACAAACTTCTACTATGTAGGCCTTTGTTCAGCATGTAACCAACATGTAATGTATCCCGATATTACCGTAAAAAATATTATTTCACATAGGCAACATTATGATCATTTAATCATTGAATAATTTAATCAGGGTGTGAAATGTCAGCAGCTAGTATGTTGAAAATGCGAACGTATTAACAACTGTGCTATGATCAAATTTCAGACGGGTACGCTCCTGCAGACATATCCAAAACCAGTCTTATGTGAGTACAAACCTCTAGTCCAATATTAAATGGACTTTTAAATTTAATGAATTTTCAACAGGCATCAAGTAATAATAATGATAATAAGTCCATGATGTAATCAAGCTATATATTGTATGGAGTAAAATAATATTCACATAAATATTACTGGCGGATCCAGGGGAGCTCAGGGGCTGAGGCCCCCCAAATTGTTTCCATCAACTCCTCATAACCAAGAGATTCACTATATGAGGTGAAAAAAATATTTGTCTTGTAGAATTAGTGCATTATCGCAAGGACGTTGCATAATGATGCATGTACATACTGATCGCTCCAAAGATTCAACACCCCAAAATTAATTAAACCTCTCCCAAAATTCTGCTCTGGATCCGCCACTTATTTAAATGTATTTTGCCGAATTAAATACACACACACACACACATATATATATATATATATATATATATATATATATATATATATATATATATATTTCGCATAAAGAAGTTGCACTCACGCACCCGGTAATGTTATATGATGAAAAAAGTATACTTCATCGGGCACAATTATTTATGTATTAGTACGACGTTTCGCCTCAACAAGGCTTTATCAAGTACTGTTTTATAAAATACATCAAAAAGACATACTAATATATATACATATATGTACATATATACATATATATGTATATATATATGATACATTTAGTCATATATTTTCGGGCAATCTTGCATTATTATGTATATACTAATTAATATATGGTTAACTAATATGTTATTTATATGTGCATATATACACATTAATTATTATAATGGTATATTCTTTGGTCAAAATGAGTTTTATCAAGTTAAATGGTCAAGTTTTCGGTCAATTTTTCACAAGACGATGCCTCAAAAGCGAGTTATGCTTACTGTTGAATATTGTCAGAAACAATACCGTGTGTTCGTTCATGTGCGTGTGTATGTGTTGTGTCCGTCTGCGTGTACATCCTTGTCTGTGTTTCGTGTGCGCGTTGTTCTCGGTGACTGTTGGCTTGACCAACGCCACCTAGATACCTAGTATCTAGTATCTAGATACCTAGTATCTAAGTGGCGTTGGCTTGACATGGTTGTATTGTACCGTCTCTGCTAGGTTGATTCGTGGGTATTGCGCGTACAGTGTTTGACATTCATTTTCATTGCGATATAACAACAAAACAACAACAAGCGTGTATTTGACATAGCGCACTAATCAACAAAGGCGCGATAAACATGAGATATAGAGATACAAGATAATAATTACATCAAAACGGGAGCTCAGAAAGAGGAAAACAAGAGCTAGCAAGGACAAAAATACAACAGGGAAGATGAACACCGAGTTATTTTATGGTGAAGAAAAAAACAACAACAACAAAAACAACCACAAAGACATGAACAGACAAATACGAACACTGACGCACGTCACATACAAGCACGATTATCACAAACATAAGATCAGGGGCTGTGAGCGGAATAAAAAACACAACAGGAAAACCAAAACACAAAGTGCAGTATTATTAGTAAGAGTATATACATGGCGATAATATGGAGATACGAAAATATGGAGATATATATACAAAGGTAGTGTCAGTGCAATCTATAAGGAGGTGTAAGCGGCGGCGGAAGAGAAAGCAGGTACTTATGCAGCGCAGAGGAAAAGGAAGAATATGATTTATGACGAAGGATATGAGGAGGAAGAGACTTGTATAATCTGGGAGCAGAAAATAGAAAGACTTCGCGGACCAATTTGATAAGTGGTCGGCGGGAGGGCAAACAAGAGGTGCGGGACGGCGGCTGAAAGGACGATCAGAGAAGGTAAGAAGTGAGAGCAAGTACGAGGGAGGAGAGGATGAGTGGAGGAGTTTATATACAATAAAACACAGCTTATATTGTATCCTTGAAAGAGCTGGCAACCAGCCGAGTTCTCGGATACGAGCGGAGGTGGGTGTCTTAGGAGGAAGGTGAAGAACGAGAAATGATATTGAACGCGATTGTTCTCTCTTCGTGGATTGTTCGTTGTGGCAATTCGCTTTGCTTGTTAGTTTGAGGAGCTTTCATTGTCCGTTTGTGTCAAACTTGTACTGTCCTTAGATTGTGCTCATAGTTGTGTTGTGGAATGTTGTACACTTTGTGGTGCGACACAACTTTCGTCTCGCGCCACCGTACGACCCTACCAGCTCTGTGTACGCCTGTTTGTCTGTATGTCCGTGTCATTGTTTGTCCTGTGTATGCTGTTCCGTGGCAATCCAAACGCCACACCTTATACAAATTTTACAATACTCACATTATACAAACTGTCCAAATAAACATAAGTTGTGATGAGTAAAATATATGGACAGATTTGACAATCGAAAATGGATGAAGCAAATTGTACGAAAAATTTGCATTGCACATGTAAAATGGAAAGATTTTTTTACTGTTCAGGCGAGGGGTTCTCAACCTTTTGATGGTTCCATACACCCATATCAATTGTTGAATATGATCCTGTGGTCTTAGGTAGGTAGGTATATTGTATTCGCCGACCAACACGGTAGATATACGCACAATTCTTGAATTAACATGAAGCATTCGTACAACATTGCAGTTTATAGAAAAGTTTCAAAGACACAATAGTGGGACAAAACCTTGTGTTAGGAGCATTTTGGATATATGATGCTCATATGGAATTAAACACAATAAAATACTTGGGCGACAATATCAACAGGAGGTAACACAAAAACAATGGATAAGTACCATGATAGATCGTATAGCCATCTAGTGGCGAATCCTACAGTCCCATAACCCCGACTTACTTGACTGTTCAAATAATTATCACCACTCCTATTATCTGCCAGTATGTCTTCCAGATCCACGAGTATTTCAATCGCTTGAATTTACTGTACTTTGAATACGGATCGCTAGAAAAACCTTACCATTGCTAATTATATCATTTATAAACCATTAATAATTTATGCCAGTTTCCAGGAAGTCTCATACCCCAGCTTTTGGTTCTCATACCCCCAAGGGGTATGAATACCCCCGGTTTAGATGTGTGTTGACAATAATTCCATCAGAGATCGCATGATGAACCAAACTGACTGCATTTCAGGCGAAAACGGCGCTACGGAGAACTGAACCGCATATTCCATTTAACCGATATGACCATCGACAACATCACCAACTGGAACGATATAGCTCGTCTAGGGAACGTTGAACGCTCGAAGGGCATATTCAGCTCAAAGCTACGATTTCAAATCTCCCTAGAAGACTTGCGGTTAGTACAAACCTGTTTGAGAAAACAATAACATAAATACCAAATTCACATTCTACATGTCTTATGCATTTTGGTACATAGTCACCTTTTTGTTAAAAACAAGACCTTCGGGTGACGTGGGGACGTGAGGCTTAATTCACTGCAATTGGGCAGCGAACGTTAGAGTTGCACATCGGAATAAAAACACAGTAGCGGATCCTGAGTGCAATTTCTTTGGGAGGAGGGGGAGGGGGGGCTGAGCTATGCATGAGTGACTGGGTAACGTGTGAAGGACATGACTTGGGGCATGTTTCAATGATATACACACATTTACACACCCAATATGCGCGGATATGCTTAGCGATAATGCTTATATCAACAGATTATACACACCATATATTTACTTGACCTCTTTTAGTGAACCTCTTAGTTATGAGGAGTTAATGGAAACATTGGGGGGATTCAGACCCCGAGCCCCCTGGATCCGCCAGTGTATATTCTGCATATAAAAAAGATGTATGTGGTTATCGGAGAATCAGAGAATCGATCAACAAGAGCATGTCGCAGTCTCACCAGCAGATCGAATGGTACTACACTGTGGACGAGGTGTTCCTCGAGGTGATGGGACGCAGGATGACCGCAACCTCCTTGTCCTCGAGCTCTATCAGGTAAGGAGAGCAGTTTACCAGCTGACAGCCGTAGTACCGCGACAATTCATACACCATAGGCAGAATTTGTACCCTGATGCAGGAGTCGTATGAAAATAGAATATAGTGGATGACCATTAAATTCCCATGGCGAATTTAATGGGAATCCCCATTGGACGCAAACCATAGCTCTCAAAGCAGAAGTCGAGTTTAACCGATTCATTTGTTTGTAGTGCAAAATGAACCGAGGTAAAGTCGGACGTATGAAAGCTATCTGGAATACAAATAAATAACGAGGGTTTATCAGGAAAATAACTTCGTTTCAATAGTATGTCTTATGAGATATGTCGTGATATGAGTGGAATATGTGGATTCTCACTTAAACTCAAGTGAATCATCACATGCAATAATTATGTAGCAGCAAACACTGTCTGAATATAAAAACATCTTCAGGCGTGAATGCCTATCAAATCTTATATATTGTATGAATTGTATGAATTGTATTGTATGAATCAATCCTGCAACATGTCATTAATAAATCTTGTCGTTTCGTGTTTTCTCCTTCCCACTTTCGTCATACCTCACCCTATCTCTACAATCTTCGATGGCTTCCGATCATCCCTCGCATCCACTTTAAAATTTGCTGTCTTGTTTATAAACTTTTGCATGACCCTCGGCAGCCTACATACCTCTCGCAGATTCTTACACTCTCTAATAACTTTCTTTCCCGTCATCATCTTCCTTTATCCTGTCCACGAGCCCTCAATGAATCTACCTGGTCCAGTAAATCCTTCCCTTTCTATGCTCCACGTTTGTACAACTCTCTTCCCTCCCATGTTATCTCCTCCACATCCTTATCATCGTTTTCCTCTTCTCTGCGCAATCATCTCTTTGATAAATCTTTTTATCATGACTCTCACTCTCTTACTCCTTACGCTTCGCTCTGAGCTGTCATACCGTACCCGTCTCGCGTGATACATTTACTAGAAGTTTTCTTCTGTTTTTTATGCTCTTTCTTACTGCCATGTTTCAATTTGGCGGTGTGTGTGCATGAGTATGTTTGTGTGCGTGTGTGTGTGTGTGTGTTTGTGTGAGTGTGTGTGCTTGTGGGTGTGTGTATTGTCCGCATGTTTGTTTTCCCTAAGCGGCGTGTCTTACATATTTGTATATATTTTTGCACCAAGATTTCTCTTTTCGCGCGTGTGTTTTAATGTGCGCTATACAAATAAACGTTAATAATAATAATAATAATCGTATGAATTGTAGATCCCTGCTGACATATGTCAACCTGATTCGAGCCATCGAATATTTCGGAGTACTGATGGACTACGGTCTGAGATACCTGCGTATCGGGGAGCTCAGTGGCTACGTTCTGCTCAGGGCAGTCCGCTCCGACACCTTGTTCTGGGAGTACATCAACAACACACGCAGCTTCTCCACCGACATGTTCTCCAGGATCCACATGATCATCGACCGACACAACAGCATGCCCACCGTTCTCAAAGTGTAATCACACTCACCCAAGCCGTCATTCTAGTAGAAAACACTGTTATCGATAATGATGAATGATGTTTAAGGGCGCACCGGTCTGCTAGATCAGTGTTCCTCAAAATGAGTCATACGTGGGGTCCATTGGATTCTTTTGAAGAATTATAAAACCGAATTTAAAAAATGGCGATTATCATATTTTCGCAGGGACCACGAAAATTTGTGTTGAAACAATTCACTCATTTGTTATTATTTTCTATATTGTACATTTCAATTGTGTGATCCATCGAGACAGTGAGACCCCGGTGTTTGCCTGGCGCGTACTTTTGATCCGCTGACGTCCGTGTATGTCCTTGTACTAACCCTACCTGTACTCAACGGTAGCGGTGTTGTCTTGGTGGTCAGTGGAATTAGTCAACGGAGTAGACGACCTCTGGAGAAGTCGCGTCCCCACAATCCATATGTATATGGGGACACAAGAGCTTCTAGGGGTCACGGAGTGTTTGTGGGAGCACACAATGACTCGCATTGTGTTGAAGGGGGTCATGGCCAGAGAATTATTGAGAATCACAGTGCTATATTATATGGCACCCCAAAACTATTGTTCTTCAACACTACGATTCTATAATGAACAAGCAAAATAACGAGTTGGAAAAAAACAGCAAAATAACTTGAAACAGAATTTCATAAAGTCAACTTACCTGTGCCGCATACCGTTATATTCCTACAACAATAACAGGGATGTTTATTCCTCTTAGCATCCGGTAATGAAATGCAGCAATAAACCGTATTCCACAAAGACTAAGATACACCATAACCAGTGTTAATACTCAATATATGGACCATATCAAACGGCCTGATGCACTGACAGTCGCAGCTGGATGATGAACGACGTTGAGAAGCAGCAGTCTGACGTGATCGACCCATCGCAGTACTATCTCTCCTGTGTCACTCTCGTCGACGAACTCCGTTCGCTCCAGCTAGATCTGGCCAATGCCATTGGGTGAGAATACGTATATAGGTACTGTATATGTATATATATACGTATATGTAAGTACTGTGTGTGTGTGTGTATCCTATATAAGGAATGTATCCAGTACAGTGGTTTCCAACCTGTGGTACACGAGGGCATTCCAGGTGGTACACGAACACTTTTGGGGTCATGAACAATGGCACCAGGGCATGGTTTGCGATGTGAGCAGAGTAATGCCTCACATTGACCAGCTGGTGGAGAAGCAGTAATCACATTGAGTAGATTTTCCAATTGATATTTGTCTTCTACTTGTAGAATTGTGTAAATAAAGTGATATCTGATAGAACTGAATTTCCCTGGCATCAGGTTGTACGCAGCGACTGCACGGGACCGACAAGTGGTACTCGACCACAAAGAGGTTGGCAACCACTGATCTAGGATAGCATTGATGTACATTACAACTGTGAATATTACCATGATTACCTTTGCTACCCCTAACATTGACTCTTGTCTCTGGCGGAGCTAGCGACCTTCCGCCCCAGTTACGTTTGGTCTCGCTTCGGTTCCGACCCTCTTGATCTCTTCTTTCTAAGCTAGACTAACCAATCTAACCTAATCAAACCCTGCCTAGCCTAGCATAAAATATAATAAAAGCCGGGACTGAAGCGGGACCAAACGTAGATGGGGCGCATTATTATTGCTCCTTTTCTGACGAGACACTCTGTCTCGCGTCTGACAGACTGGACACCCAGTTGCAACTGTCTTCTGCCTTCAACCAGCAGCTGATCTCAATTGTCACCACTGTGGTCATCATTCTGCTGTCACCAATCATCATTGTGATGGTGCATAGGACATCCAATCAAATGGAGGTCAGATACGATAACACATACACAAACATACAGAACCGTAGCAAGCACACTACGAATCAGTGGCCGGGGGTCCGAGTGCTGAGGGTCCCGTTGCCTCACACATGATATTCAAAGTTATCACAAGACATTTGTAACATTTGTCCTTATGTATGAACCGTTCGTAAGTCAAACTCTCATCTGGTAAATTATGTCTTTTTTCTTTTTACTCAGATGCTTTCGCCTTAACTTGTATTGGGGGCCCCAAGTATTGCCTTCGGAAGGCCTATATAAACTTGCAACCGCTTTGCACACTCACAAGCACACACATATACACATAATGCAGAAGTCATGACCAAAATGTGTTTGAGAGTTAGTATACACGTCAAAAAGAAGTTGATAAATGATAATTTAACATGAATCTGTGATCAATGAAGAATATGCTCACAGACTCATGTTTAATTGCCGGAAAAACTTGTACCCTGTCCGTTTGTACGAATAAAACTACACGTACATAAATGAAGAAACAGAAAGCATTGAAGCCCGGGCGAGAACAAGAAGATGATTGATGATTGAATGAATGACTCGACGAAAAGCGAGGTGTTACAAGACATGTTGACACTTGTTCTTGTGTTCAGATCTACGCAGAATGTTTTCTACAGAAAGCGGCCGAGGCCAAGCGTGAGAAACGCAAAACGGACCAGCTCTTGTGTCAGCTGCTGCCAGCCAATGTGATTCAACAGCTGAAATCCACGGGCAAAGTCCTGGCCGAGTCGTTCGATGCGGTCACAATATATTTCAGTGATATTGTTGGCTTCACCAATATCGCCTCACAAAGCACACCGATACAGGTGAGAAGATAGGGGAAAATAATACGCCGCAAATAAATTAAGTCACACCAACCTGATTAACGAATCACAATAATCTACCTAGATAAAATATGAATTTGTTGATGAAACACTGCCCGAATTATTTGGAGGATATAGAAATAAAACAAGAGAAACCAGTAAAATAAAATGTAGAAAAAAACCTAAAACAAAGGGTTAATCAGACTAAATAACTCGATTAAACCATGTAATTTTTCACAGAGAATCGTGTTGACTTTTTCCACACCAAACACGTACACCATTCATACACCATTCATACACCATTCATACACCATTATCCACATGGGAGTGGACGGGAGATATTTTCGGGGGCAAAAGTTAGATCATATAAATATCCTATTCAACACACGAATTACACTGACAATATTGGTTGCATTGAGTTGTTGGCCTTAGCAATGTGTACGAACACCAAATAAAAATCAACGCTATATTATTACACCAAAGAGCAGCACAGAACTAAGCACCTCCGGCCCACCAGAAATCCCAAACACCAATGACACACATATTCACATTCACGCTACACTTCCACACACACACACACACATACGCACACACATACATACATACACAAAGCAAGCAGTTCCATAAACACCGAATACGCGTAACAGCACATGAACACGCGCACGCACATGCACCCTCTTCTACAGTTGTGAACACACGCGCATACACACAGCGCACGCACACATACACGCGCACACATCATTTCAACAGTGCCGCTCAAACAAACGCCAACACTAATACACTAACACTCCGCCCAGACAACACTACCCATGTTGTCTCAACTACAACAATACCGTTGAGGAGGTCGCCTTTCCCTCCCGGAACGTCTCAGCACTGGTTCTTCCACATGGTCATTCACACTTTCATCGGAATGATCCAAAGTGATAAACAGTCTGTCTTCGTTCATATCAGCAACGTTGGCATGTTGACCATCTTCACCTTCTGTCCTGGGTCTTAGATCACGCACGTGGCGCGGCACACCACCAACTTCGACAGCGTTCTCTGATACTATTCCAGTCACAAGCCCTTTCTCGTACCGTTCATTGCACCTGGCTCCCGACGGTCGCACCCATACAGCATCACCAATTGAATACCGACATTCACCTCCTTTATCTTCACTCAACTCTTGATTTGCGCTGTCAACGTCTCGAATTCTAACCTGGTACCTAAAAAGAGCATCTGCAGGAGATGACGTTAACTCTGGCCTGTCCCTGGGCGCCACGTTGTATCGATAGACGGCCTCAGCGATCGTGCAGTTCTTCTTGGCCGCTATTGACTTTACAGTGCGGTGGCAGCGTTCAGCTATTCCATGACCAGATGGTTGATACGCGCACCTGAACCGTAAATGTATCTGCCATTGACGAGCAAATGCCATGAATCTTTGACTACGAAATGCAGTGTCGTTGTCTAGTAGTAGCTGTTCTGGTGCTCCACGCTCAAAAAATACATCCTCCAACTGCTGCACGATATACGGTGTACTCTGGAATCTCAATTTCCGCCATATTGCATAGCGTGACGCAGTTGGAGGATGTATTTTTTATGATTTCTGGTGTCTGATTGTGAATGTTCTGGACGGTTTGACTTTATTGTTTGTTTATATAATTTTCTGGGCAGCATAGAAAATATATTACGTTCATTGACGGTCTTTCGAACATTGTGTTAGTGCGCGTTGCCACACGCGCTCCACCTCCAGATGACCAGATCTCCATTTTGCCGGCGCTGGATCTACCGATTGACATATTTGGCACCGCTTTAGAGCCTCCCGTACCTCTCGCGAGCTCACATTCCGTCGCGTCCGTCTGACACACTGTAACGTCCTCCGAGCTCCAGGATGTCCCATCAGATGATGAACATCACGAATCACCTCTGCTGACGAGCACCCATCGTCTTCACACTCAGCAATTCCGCACCCGACGAACGACGTTTTTAAGTCACTGAAGCAGTCAGTTGATAGCTTCAGCCACCGTTGAGGCACGCGCGTCATGCCGTCCGCTCTGTTTAGTGCCGAAGCCACTAACGTAACTGAAAGATCCAGGTTGTATTCTTCCACCAACGCGGCCACAATGTCAAGTCTCCTTCTCACCAGCAGTTCTCCTGCAGCCTTCGTTCGCAGTCGTCTCTTACCTGACAAACAATCAGTGACCCATCGATGAACAGTCAAAGAATCGGTAACAATTTCGATTTTCCGCATCTTCCACACCAAGGCCATATTCAGTCCTTTTATCAGTGCGTCTAATTCCGCCATGTTGATGTGCGTCGCACTGTCAGATCTCAGCCAACTTGCATCCTCAATTATGTTACCGTCAACGTCAAGACGAACACCCATGGCGAGCGAGCTCGCGTCAACCCAAACCTTCGCCTCGTGTCCTTCCACATTCCATCTGCCACAAACTGGATCATTATCCTTTACAACTCTCAGCACCTCCTTTAAACAAGTCTTCACGTGATCGTTCACAACTGGATCGTCCCAGCCCTTCGTGTGCGCATTCGTGAGCCGCTTGATAAAAGCTACTGCCACCCTCAGCCATCCACACACGGGGTAGTGACCGACTAATTTCCCACAAAACGAAAACACAGATCTTCTTGTTATCATTTCGGGCATTTCACAAACCTCCCCGTCTCTCCTCCACGACAGCGCACCACCCTCTCCCCAGACTCTCATTCCCAAGAGTCGCGCACCATCCGTCACCTTCACACTTGCCTTGCAAACGAGTCCATATCGGTTCAAGTGACTCTCAACTCGCTCCACTTTGACAACATCCTCATTAACCAAGATATCGTCGACGTAAGCCGAAGTGCCTCTCTCAACTTCGGGGTCGGCTGACAACACAAAGTGCAGCACAGCTCTCATGACTAACGGTGAGACGTTCAATCCAAACGCCAGACGCGTTAGGCAATATCTTTGACCCTTCACAATCACCGTTTGATATGGCCACATCTTATCAGACACCCGAATCTGCAAGTACGCTTTTTTCAAATCAAGCGTTGACACGTTCCTGCCCTGTCGTCTCCATTCACGCACTCGATCTGCGCACACATCAGCGTCTCTAGTGTGTACGTCAATGTGCTCGTTCACTTGCCTCAAATCCATCACTGGTCTCACTTTGTTTCTTTGTGGCACCGCCATCAGCGGGACAAGACCTTTTGCAGGACCATGCTTCCGCTCATCATATGGAATCAGCCACTCCTCACGTATCCACTCTTCCAGTTCCTCCTCAAATGCAGACCGGACATCGTGCGACATAGAATACTGCCCGACACGATTGTACAACACTCCGGGCTCTTCAGCATCTGACCACTTCCACTCAGCCGTCCACGTGCGTTTGACAGGGTCAAACACCACAACAAAATCTTTCTCTTCAATCCGAACAATTTTTGCATGCGAGACTGGAGCACAGTCCGTTCTGTTCGACTTGCCATCCCGTTTTTCAGCGCAGTGCTCATGAACTGCACGGCTCAAATCACCGTCACATTCATCTGGAACCTTATCTCTAGCACCGAGACACACCCCTAGCGTAGGACGACTCACTACCTCAAGACCTTGGGCTCCGAACCGAACAACACGCGAGGAGCTGACCGTCACACCTCCCAACATTTCAACACCGTTCATCCCCATGATAAACTCGAAACCCAAAGGTCGAATGGCCACCACCAACACTTTCAACAGTCGCACCCCATTCACTCCATCAATACATACTCTCACATTTCCAATCCCTTTGCACCTTTGCCGCTGCCCTGACATTGTCACAATTCTTGTTTCTGTGGGTCTGAATTCACTGCAGATAGACACATGAGCTACACAAATCGAACATCCAGTGTCCACCAATGCTGTCGTCCGCTCGCCGTTAACACACATTGAAACAGTAGGAAGCGCAGAATTTAGAGAGCGGGAGAAGACGCTTGCGCAAACGGCCTCCCCCCTTGGTCGTTTCCCGAACACTCTCGAGAGAAATGTCCGACTTCATTGCAGCGATGACACCGCACCACACTGCCACGGGCCACAGCGCCTCTCCTCATTGTTCTTCCTCTAGAGCTCACAGCTCCATCCCGACAATATCTGGCAAAATGTCCTGTTCCGCCACAAGCAAAACAACGTAGCTGAGTATTCCTGTTGATTGGCACGGTCGCTGTTCGAGCACCAAGTCCTGATTGCACAAATGACGCCTGAGGGTCCTCCTGCAACAGAATGCGAGCATGAGCCAGAACTTGATAAGTGTCCAGGACTTCCACGCGTGAGCCCGCCCTCAAAAGCTGACGCACATTGGAAGGCAGCCCTGCAACAAACGCGCACGTGATCGCTGTCTCTGGTACGCCACCGAATAACGCAGCCAAACGTCTCAAATCCGCCAGATATATGTCCGGTGACTCGCCAGAGTACAGTTTGCGGCGCGTGAACTGTTCATAGGCGGTAAACCGGTCCGCGCCAAATGCAGCTTTCAACTCAGCCTTTAGTTTGTCGCAATTAACCCGATCGAGGGGGTTCATCTGCTGAAACACCGCAAACGCCCCTCCTGTCACGCGTAGCGCAATGACAGTTGCGACGTCGTCCACATTTTTGAGCTGACATACGAGCTCTACTTTTTCCAGCCATTCCGAAACATCTTGTTTCCCGGAGCCGTCAAACTCGGGGATGAGCTTGAGATCAAAATTTGACTGCGATCCACTCGATTGATCAGGATTACTCATGATTGAATCAGTAAAATGCCGAAATAGCTTGTAGTAAAGTCAGATGACAGCAGCACCACGTTTCACCTGTATTTTCATGCACCAGCGCTCAGCAATCAAACACCATCCTTCCACAGACAACGCACACATTCAACTCCCCCTGCACCGGCTTCTCATGACCATCGCACACAAGCACACATCAACATACATGTAAATGCACACACACACACACACACACACACACACACACACACACACACACACACACACACCACTACCTGCCACAACGCTCAAACGCAAGTCGAGCCGAGTCAGCAAGCTGACGCTGCAAACATGCACACACTCGCACACAGACATACATATGCACGCGAATACGACACTCACTCACACCGCTCTGGCTAGATATGCAGCACTCTAATATACTAACGCACAGCAACATTGGCAAATTGTCGGTTTGGGGCCAGGTGGTGACGTTTCTCAATTCGCTCTACAAACTGTTCGACATACGAACCGATCGCTACGACATTTATAAAGTCGAGACTATCGGCGACGCCTACATGTGCGTGTCCGGTCTGCCCAAAAGAAACGGTAACCGTGAAAATTACGACAAAAAAATGAGTGAAAACTCGTGCTGTATGTAGAAACAGCTTTCAACCGTCTAATTCAGTCAGTTTCACGTAGTTTCCCACAGTCTCCTACGAACTGTACGCCATCAGAAAATATTACACTTACAACAGGAACAAAGTTATCAACAATAAAATAGTTCAAATTTAAATTTGATGAGATGACAGTTTTACTGCAATTCCATAAACATAATAAGTCTATATATAAATTCAGAATGAAAAATACTAATAATTACAAGATGACGTAAAAAATATTTACTCTTTATTGTTGTAATTTACATTATAATATATATCAATTGTAACCATAATAATTACATAACTATTAATTAGATATAGTTATCACTGTATAGATAGATAGATATAGATATAGTTATCATGTAGATAACTATTAATTGCGATTCGTACAAGAATTCAACTCTTATAGCAGATATCAATTGTATAAATGTTTGTAATTTGGTAAAGCTGATAAAATATGGCTTTTTGACGCAGGAGATTTGCACGCTTCTGAGATTGCCGACATGTCGTTGGACATACTGCTCGGTATAGCCAAATATCAAATTCCGCACCTCAAGTACCACAAAGTCAGCATTCGCATCGGAATGCACACAGGACCGTGCGTTGCAGGTGCTGACACCTAGCCGTGATTCTTGTGAATCAATAACGCATACCAAGGGGAGGAGGCGGCGCACCCGATAAAATCAGACCTGCAAATCAGTGGTTTCTGCAAAAATTCTAACTTACGATAACGATAAAACGATAATTTTCTCCCCAACCTGCGATAAACGATAACAAATTTCAAAACCCAACTTGCGGTAAACGATAAACGATAGCGATAAAAATGTTAACTTGCGATAGAAAAGCGATATACGGTAACTACTTTATTTAGTTGAAATATTTTTATATAAAAGCACACAAACTATTTTTCCACAGTGAAAATTATTAAACCTGGACAAAACCTGGCACTTGAACCAGTCTGTCCTACAAGTTCTATTCCACATAAGTTTGTTTGACTCAGATTCCTTTGGTGATACCCGCTTCTCAAACCTGTCGCTGGTCATGCTTGCACGCTTGGGCCTCAGGAAGTCATCAGCAGTGCTGAACATGCGCCCCACGACAGCAGAACTGGGCAAAGCCGTGTTGTACTTGATGAACAGCGAGATCCACTTCTCCCTGTACATGCTGGGGAATTGCCTAGGCTTCACATCTGCCACCTTGCTCCTGTCCCAGGTGTCCACCTCCTTGATGAGCTCCCCAATGTTGGGCCCATCCTCCTCCATGACAGTGGGGATCTCCAGGAAGTCAAATGGGTCGTCGCTAGCTTCTTTGGTTTTTCTGTCACCATGCCCTGGCTCTGACTGGAAGGGAGAGGGTCAGGTGTGAATGTGATGGAGGTGACGATCTCCCTGATGAGTCTCTCCTTGATGTCTTCTTCAAGGGTAGGGACCACATGCTTCAACATGAAGCGGCCATGGTTGGGGTGGGTCAAGGTGCATGGGAGAAAGCGGCACACACCCTCCTAACTCGGGAACTCCAGCGAGACTGGCGCACTGCAGCTGTGAATAATAATGTGATTGGCCAGCTACACACACACACACTTGGTAGCTCTCATATGAAGGTCTTCAGGATTCACTTGCAAGCCAGTGTTGATCCCTCTAGTCTCTACCCTATATATACTCTCAGCTTGAACTGGTATGGAAACATCTAAAGGGCTGTTGTGACTATTGCCGCCGTGCACATTCTTTAATATTCACAAAAGTCTTTTGAACTTATCGTTTATCGTTCCTCATTTCTGGGACTAGCGGTAAGTGAATGAGCGATAACTTAAGAAAACTTTGCGATAAACGATAAAAGGTTGGACCTCAGCGATAATTATCGCTCATTTGTACCGCACGCGGCAGCCACTACTGCAAATCTTCAGCGTTGGCTCCCTTGTTCGCCCTGCTAATGTTTATTATCGCAACCAGACCCACGGACATTCCGGCAATAGTCGAGAAGAAATTACAATAACTTTTAATTTTTAAATAAATACATTTTATTATTGACTTACTTCACATATCATAATTACATTTATTATATTTATGGGTGTCCGTGTATTGATGCATCATTATACTGCCTATTCTTTGCTGATATATACCCAATTTTCTTGTTTTAAGTGTTCAATGTAATTCCTGTAGCATTTATTCAAATGTTCAATGCCTCATAAAAATTAGTGATTTTGATATATATTTTTTCACTGCTGCCTGCAATCGTCTTGCAAAAAGTCGCATCTGGCCTTAACTATGTAGATGTTACCTGCTCCTGGCCATTTAACAACGTAATGCAATTATTGTGCAATTTAATCATCAATGCATTGTACTCCTTCTTTGCTAGCTCTATTCCTAGCAAACACTTTTTCGCAAATCGAAATTCCCTAACACACACATTCAGCCCAGATAAAAGCATTTTATACAGTGAATTTGCGGATTACACACTGAAAGATTATTACGGTACAAACAAAATCGACACATTTGTTCAATGCCAATACAGCTTGCAAACTATTAAACGCAAACATCAAACCAATAATTCAAACCATAAGTGGTATAAATTCGAAACAATTACTAGGCCCGTAACTGTGTTTGCAGGAGTGGTTGGAATTAAGATGCCGCGATATTGTCTGTTTGGAGACACGATCAACATCGCCTCTTCCCTGGAAGCCACCGGTAAACGTAAGTAAACACAAAGATATCGCAAAAAACAAACAAAATGTTCCATCACGAAAGTGTGTGCTATCAGAGGCCACTTCCAAACAGTGGTCAATATCGGCGCTACATTAGCGTGTGAAATTGATAGGTTCGCCACAGACCGGGTACGGAAAATGATACCAATTCGTATTATTATTATTATTATCATTAATTACAGGCTAATCCAATGGCATGCGCGCTGGTAAGAGTGCAAGCACTATTACCAGCGCGAGGTGACCCCATATACCAGAAGCGTCCAAGCGATGTAGAGATAAATATACCTAAACGCTCTATTTATCCGACAGGCTCTAATAATCCGGCACCCTCAGGTATGGATTGAAAAATAATCCGGCAGGCTCTAACAATCCGGCACTTCCTGGAGTCCCTTCGCCTTCGTGAAGCTGGAGCTCGTCCGCGCTTGAGATGCGATTGTGGGATTCCATCATAACAAAAGACATATGGGCGATTACTACACAGAACAATACACTGTGGAGATACGCGTCTTCTCTCGTCCCTGTTATCAGTACACTATTTTTTGTGTTGCAGTTTTTGCGCAATCCTACCGTTCGGAGTGACCAAAAATAATCCCACAGGTTCTAATACTCCGGCAGGCTCTTATAATCCGGTACCATACGCAGGGGTCGAAAAATAATCCGGCATGTCGGATAAAAAGAGCATTTACGGTAGTTAGAAAAGTACAGACTTCATTCAGGAAGATGAAAGCTAATTAAGAAAGAAGCAAAATAAATGAACGAAGATTCAAATGAAATTATCAAAAAACTAAATAAAAGTGCATATATACAATCGTGCAACAAACTGATTAATATAATATTGTAACGCCAAATCAAACAGGACCGCATAGAATCAATGCATGTTTTCTAAAGTAGAAATCATGCAAAAAAGATAATGTAATCATGTATAAAATTTACTCTGAAATCATGGGATGAAGATTCCACACACGTGCCTGGTTGGGTATGGGTCCTCCAAGATTACACAACATTCAAATTTCATTTAAATTTACATTTTGTAACATTATATTGTTGCTAACATATTTAAGGTATTGTTAGGGTATTAGTGTTGGCGTTTGTTTGAGCGGCACTGTTGAAATGATGTGTGCGTGTGTATGTGTGCGTGCGCTGTGTGTATGCGCGTGTGTTCACAACTGTAGAAGAGGGTGCATGTGCGTGCGCGTGTTCATGTGCTGTTACGCGTATTCGGTGTTTATGGAGCTGCTTGCTTTGTGTATGTATGTATGTATGTGCGTATGTGTGTGTGTGTGTGTGTGGAAGTGTAGCGTGAATGTGAATATGTGTGGCATTGGTGTTTGGGATTTCTGGTGGGCCGGAGGTGCTTAGTTCTGTGCTGCTCTTTGGTGTAATAATATAGCGTTGATTTTTATTTGGTGTTCGTACAAGCTATTTCGGCAATATGACGGAGAAAGAGTTTGACCTCAGACTTATTCCTGAGTTCGACGGAAAAGATGATGTTGTTCAGTGGATCAGCAAAGTGAAGAAAACATGCAAACTCAGGAGAGTTACTGACGTCGCCACAGTTATTCAGATGAGGCTGTCTGGAGATGCCTATGCTGTGGTAGACAGACTCTCTGACTCAGACCAGTTGGATGTGGACAAGGTAACCGAAGTTGTTTCTCGTGCCTTTGGCTCTGATCCCTATTTATCATACGAGGAATTGGTTAATCGCACGCTGAAAAGTGGTGAGTCCGTTGATGTCTATTTGGCTGACATCGAAAAACTGGCTGGAAGATGTGGCATAGCTGGTCAGCTTGCACTGAAGTGCGCTTTTGTAACCGGCCTACCTGAAAACGTCAGACACGTGTTGCGAGCTAACTCCAAGCTGGAAGACATGTCCCTAGAATGTGTACTCGATCGTGCGAGAATCGTGTTGGCTGTTGAGCGAGAGTCTACGGCTCGCAACAGTGTTTGTGCATCACAGAAACGAGATGTAAGAACTAGTAGGGACAATCGTCAATTGAGATGTTTCAAGTGTGGTATGTTTGGTCATGTAACTAGAACATGTCGAAAAGGAAGACAGGGAATTATATGCTTCCTCTGTGGTGGTGAAGGTCACATTGCTGCAAAATGTTCAAGATTTCCGGATTCGGGAAACGGAATGGGAGAAGAGACGTCGGCGCCGGTCTCTTCTCACCTGTAAACGAGGCGTTACCCTACATGAAGCTGTTGGTTGACGGTGCGCGTCGAAATGTGCTTATTGATACAGGGTGTTCCACCAGTATTGTGCACGCCTAAGCCTGTTGGAAATGGAGAAAGAGGAAGGCGAGCTTCAACACGGTGAGTGGTCAGCGTGTGCTTTGCGCCGGTGAAGGGAGAGTGACAATTCAGTTGCCCAGTGGTCGCTCAGCTCAAGTGGATGTTTTAGTAGTTGATTATCAACCTATTGGATTTGATCTTATCTTGGGAATGAATGCGATATCTGCACTGGGGGGAGTTTTTGTGCGTTCTGCGCAGAATGTGTTGTTTAATGATCGGTCGGACAATTTATGTTGTGCTTTTCCGGGCCCAACAAATCACTCGCACCTGTTAATCGATGAAAAGGATTTTCGGGCGCGTTTTGACGAAAAACAAAGGATCTGGATTGTCACGTGGAAATGGACAGACACGGAACCAACAGTGTTGTATAATCAAATTCCTCAGTACAAGGTTCCAACTGACGCTAGAGAGAAGTATGATCGAGAAGTGCAGAGGTGGATCGATCGGGGCTGGCTTATGCTTTACGACGAGTCGCAATTGGGTCCAGCTAGAGGACTCATACCAATGATGGCGGTATTGCAGCGGGATGGTGAGAAAGTGCGACCTGTGTCGGACTATAGAGAATTGAACGGGCACTTAAATCTACATACAGCCGACGCAGATGTGTGTGCAGATAAACTGAGAGAATGGCGTCGTCGAGGAGACAACGTGTCATTAGTTGATTTAAAAGACGCGTATCTGCAGCTCAGAGTTGATGAATCATTGTGGAGCTTTCAGACAGTGGAATATCGTGGAGCGAGATATTGTTTAACCAGGTTGGGGTTTGGGCTTTCAATAGCACCCTTGGTTATGAAGTCTGTGTTGGCTGCCGTATTGCGACTGAGAGACGATGTCTTCATAGGAACAGTCCTATATGTAGATGACATTTTGGTCGATGAAACTGTTGTCTCAGTGCAGGCGGTGATAGAACATTTGAAGCAATTTGGACAGATCTGCAAGTCGCCTGAGCGTTTGAGCGAAGGGGCGAAGGCATTGGGAGTGCAAGTGAGAAGTGAGAATGGAAATATCATTTGGAGAAGAGCTAAAGAAATTCTTCCTGTGCCGTCCAGATTGAGCAGAAGAGTGGTGTTGTCATGGTGCGGCCAAATTACCGGACATTTGCCTGTTTGCGCGTATTTGAGACCGGCAGCTTCATATTTGAAACGTAGGGCCGCTGCAATAACCAATAATTGGGATGATGAGATTACTGATGAAGGTTTACGTTCAATGTTAGGGGATGTCTATCAGAGGTGGAAAAAGAACGATCCCTCGAAAGGAAGGTGGAGTGTGCTGGGCGATGAAGCGGTGGTTTGGGTGGACGCTAGTTCACTGGCAGTAGGGGTGGCTTTAGAGGTAGACGGCAGTATTGTTGAAGATTGTTGTTGGTTACGCAAGGACTGTGACTCACATATTAACATCGCTGAGCTGGATGCGGTGCTAAAAGGCATGAGTTTGGCGGCTGCATGGAAGATGAAAAGTATTCGACTAATGACAGATTCGAGATCAGTGTTTCATTGGCTGAGTGACTCACTCTCCGGAAGAGCAAGACTGCGTACCAAGGCGTCAAGCGAATTGTTAATCAGGAGACGGATCTCAACGTTTCAGACCATAGTGCAAGAATATGCCTTGTCGATTAGTGTTCATTGTGTGGGTTCGGCTTTTAATCGTCCACATGCTTTGACAAGAGTGCCGCAAATGTGTTTGCGAAGAAAAGTCTGCTCGGGAGGTGGAAAAACAGCGCCCCCTGCATCAGTTGCGTGTGCTGTGAGAGACGTCGAGCCTTTGATAGAAAAGCTGCATCGCGAGACTCTTCATCCGGGCGTCAGATGCACGCTGTATTTCACCAAGCGGAAAAACTATCGGCAACCAAGCGCCAAGTTTCGTCTCTTGTGTCCCGGTGTCAGGAGTGCCAGTCCATTAATCCTGCACCGGTTAAATGCACCGCTTAAATCACGGAGGCCTTGGTGTAACAAAGGTATGGCAACGAGTGGGAGTTGACATCAATCATGTGAGAGGCGAGCATTTTATCACGATGATTGACCATGGCCCGTCACGCTATGCAATATGGCGTGAATTGAGATTCCAGAGTACACCGTATATCGTGCAGCAGTTGGAGGATGTATTTTTTGAGCGTGGAGCACCAGAACAGCTACTACTAGACAACGACACTGCATTTCGTAGTCAAAGATTCATGGCATTTGCTCGTCAATGGCAGATACATTTACGGTTCAGGTGCGCGTATCAACCATCTGGTCATGGAATAGCTGAACGCTGCCACCGCACTGTAAAGTAAATAGCGGCTAAGAAGAACTGTACGATCGCTGAGGCCGTCTATCGATACAACGTGGCGCCCAGGGACAGGTCAGAGTTAACGTCATCTACTGCAGATGCTCTTTTTAGGTACCAGGCTAGAATTCGAGACGTTGACAGCGCAAATCAAGAGTTGAGTGAAGATAGAGGAGGTGAATGTCGGTATTTAATTGGTGATGCTGTATGGGTGCGACCGTCGGGAGCCAGGTGCAATGAACGGTACGAGAAAGGGCTTGTGACTGGAATAGTATCAGAGAACGCTGTCGAAGTTGGTGGTGTGCCGCGCCACGTGCGTGATCTAAGACCCAGGACAGAAGGTGAAGATGGCCAACATGCCAACGTTGCTGATATGAACGAAGATAGACTGTTTATCACTTTGGATCATTCCGATGAAGGTGTGAATGACCATGTGGAAGAACCAGTGCTGAGACGTTCCGGGAGGGAAAGGCGACCTCCTCTACGGTATTGTTGTAGTTGAGACAACATGGGTAGTGTTGTCTGGGCGGAGTGTTAGGGTATTAGTGTTGGCGTTTGTTTGAGCGGCACTGTTGAAATGATGTGTGCGTGTGTATGTGTGCGTGTGCTGTGTGTATGCGCGTGTGTTCACAACTGTAGAAGAGGGTGCATGTGCGTGCGCGTGTTCATGTGCTGTTACGCGTATTCGGTGTTTATGGAACTGCTTGCTTTGTGTATGTATGTGCGTATGTGTGTGTGTGTGTGTGTGTGGAAGTGTAGCGTAGTGTGGCATTGGTGTCCGGGATTTCTGGTGGGCCGGAGGTGCTTAGTTCTGTGCTGCTCTTTGGTGTAATAATATAGCGTTGATTTTTATTTGGTGTTCGTACAGGTATATTGGTGCTTCTACAAAAAATTGTCCAGAGAAAATGACTAATAATCATTTCTAATTGAATGCAATTTTACTTGGTGAAAACAGCACAGATGGTTCATATGAGCGACAACACGCACGCCTATCTCAACAGAACCGGACGCTACATCACAGAATACCGCGGCAAAACCAATATAAAGGTGGGTTCAACAATATCAAGGTGGGTTCACCGATATCAAGGTGGATTCACCAATATCAATGTGGGTTCACCAATATCAATGTGGGTTCACCAATATCAAGGTGGGTTCACCAATAACAAGGTGGGTTCACCGATATCAAGGTGGGTTCACCATTTCACAACTAGGTGCACAATAACAGGCACAGGCTTGTGGGGAAATGCTAGGACATATACTGGCTGCTTGCTAATTATCCTATTATCCACCTCTTGCGGAAAAAAGACGGATACTGTAACCGAACAATGATGATGTTTTATTATTAAAGGTTGAATGTCTAAAAGACAGCTGCTACAAGGGAATAAGCCGAAGCTTATGAACACACACAGGTGTGCCCCGTGCAGCTCGCTGCCACCGCAGAACCGACCCTCTCCACGCTATGGTGCCACAAGGACGTAAGACGTATTAGAGAGGGCCACCTCCCCAGAATGCATGACACAACACATGACTGACATCTGGTACCATCATTTTCTGCTGGATGGACAGGGGCTGTTGGATTATAGAATTCGCCCAATGAAATTCTGCTCCGCCGGGATTAGAACCACGGTCCTCCCGCTTGTGAGGCGGGTGTGCTAACTACTACACCACGGAGTCCACAAATTATTCGATTTCATAAATTATTCGATTACACCAGTGGTTCCCAGCTTTCTTGTGATCGAGTACCACTTGGAGGTTCCATACAGTCGCCGCGTGCCATCTACTGATTGCAGAGAAATTCAGTTCGATCAGATATCGCTTTATTACATAAATTCACAAGTAGAATACACCAAAACAACGAAAAACAACTCAATTCGAGGACTGTATCTGGTTCTTCTCCATCAGCTGGTCAATGAGGGGCATGACTTTGCTCACAGCACATCAGAAATGATGCCCTGGAGTCATTGTTCTTGACCCCGATAGTATTCGCGTACCACCTGGAAGGTCCCCGCGTACCACAGGTTGAGAACCACTGCGTTGCACTGTTCTTCGTTCATCTACAAGGTGATTAAATTGAGTTGTTCCAGAATGTGGGAAGGAGCGGATGAACAAAATACCATAATCGAATGAACATAAGCGAATATAACAACGATAATGATACAACTACGTTGAGAAGAAAAGTTTCTAATCACACAAAAGAGAAATTAAAGCGGGAACGATTGACAATAGGAGGGATAGAGAAAACTCAAGAACGAGGTGATAACAAAAAGTTATAAATAAAACAAAGAAGCAGATACAAATGAAAGACAAACAATATACATTACTTGTGATTTGGTAGGAAGGAAAATATATTTGCACTTTGATTTAATGCAAGTGGATTATTTGTGTATACAGGTCAATGTTAAGCATGTTCTGCAACTTCTGTACATTTGCATCTATTACTCTAATTATCCGTTCTTAATGTGGAAATATATCAACCCATGAAATACACAAAACAATTATAATACAGATTAATTTTTCAAGTGTTATTTCTTGCATTCAATGACGAGTGTTACTGATACTTTGTGCAGGAGTTTGTGAGTATTTGTACTGGTAGACGTTTTTACATTATTAATTATGAAAAAATTGGTATGATAAAGTGCATGGGAACTCTCGTATATTGCCAAAAATCAGTACGACTGTTAACAAAACGACTGCACAAAGTATTGAACATTAATTATTCAATGTGAATGAATAAAATTTTATTAAAACACATACAATTATTGAAATATTCCTAGCCTTGATTTAATTGTTCTGTATATTGATGGATTATGTAAAATATGGAAAATGATTGATTGAAGTGATTATGTACTTGATTGACTTTTATACGTAAATAACTCACTTGTAACAAACCAAAATGCAAATGGATCAAATGTCAACACGCAAGAGGTTGCAATTTGCAACAGTCTTTGTCGCTGCGGTCATATTGCTTGACCGCAGGACTATTGAGGTCATCACTGACAGGTTCAATCACATACGCTCTATTACTCCACCTCACAATCATTACATATTTAACCTCATATAACGCCGAGCGTGTCGATTTGCTAATTTTTTATTCATTGGCTTATGTTGTGTTGATAACATCCTAAGTAGCAGCAGCTGCCGATTGTTACGGCTTCTACACGATGTTCCGATCATAGTGGAAGAAGGGCGGTAGTTTTGTTTGGTGGCGATACAACGCCATCGAAATGAACAACAAAAAAACAGTGAAAATTTTGTTGTTGCAAAACTAGTTAGTCATTATATAATGTCAACCGGAAAAACAAGCCGATAAGAAGACAAATTCTGTCGAAGAACAAGGCTCACATATCAGAGGTTGACACATTGACACTTCCCTCAACTGAAATAGCTTGCTTGTGTTCAATATTCCCAATCATGCAATGTTTATGAGTTTACTACAGTTGTTACCAACCTGTGGTACTCGAGGACCGCTAGTGGTACGCGAGGAACTTCCAGGTAGTACGCGAACACTTTCGAGATGACGAATGATGGTACCGCGACATGATGTTTGATGTGCTGTTAGCAATTTAATGCCACGAATTGACCAGCTGGTGGAGAAAAAGCAGCTACAGTCCTCGCATTGAGTGGTTTTTATTCAGTTGATTTATGTGTCTACTTGCACCATTACGTAAATAGTTATATCTGATCGAACTGAATTCGTCTGAAATCAATAAGTGAGCCGCAGCGACTGTACAGGACCTCCAAGTGGTACTCGACCACAAAAAGGGTTAGTCAGTCGCTGCCAACCCCATAAATGAGCTACTTATCCGCTGCCAATCACACTCCCAACTCACAAGCGGGAGGTCCTTGGTTCGAATCCGTTCGGAAGAGAATTTCTGTGGGCGAATTCTATAATGCAGCAGCCCCTGTCCACCCATAAAAATGGTACCAGATATCAGTCATGTGTTGTGCCATGCATTCTGGGGAGGTGGCTCTCTCTAATAAGTCTACGGTCCTTGTGGCGCCATAGCGTGGAGAGGGTCGGTCCTGCGGTGGTAGCGAGCTGCACGGGGAACACCTGTGTGTTCATAAGCTTCGGCTTCTTCCCGCGTAGCAACGGTGACTTAACACACAATAGACATTTAACCTTTAACCACTGGTCCACTTGAATCACTGAGTCAAAATGAAATATGCTAATCCATTTGGCTGCTATGCAGGACCGAGTGGAAATCGACACTTACTGGCTGCTCGACCGCAAAAACCCGCTGCCAACATACGTCGAGCCCAGTTTCAACTCGGAATCTTGCCAGCCCGACTATATTGCACAAATGACGTTCTCCCGCGGGCCCGCGGCCGACGCTGCTGGCGTCGAGAAAAACTGCTGAATAACTGATGGACCATTGGACTCTCAGCAGAACCACAGCAAACAACCAAACCACCATTGCAGCCGAGAAACACAGTGCAGTCCACAAAAAACCCACCGCACCCGCACAGGCCTATCAAGACATGTTTACTCGACGAGGACAAAAGTTGGATCACACTGACAACCTATTGGTCATACAGTTTATGCAATTATATAAAACTGTCGCTAAGGGTTTGTAGACAATAGTTATTCTGCCAATAAGATATACTATAATTAGACACCGTAATAATAAAAATACATTATACCCAGTGTTACGATTCTGGGAAGACTATGATTATATTCCTATAATGGTGAAATAATGATGATAACGATAATGAAATAATAAGCAATAAATTAAATTATGATTGAAAGCATAATAAATACATATACACATAATTCGTAAATGTATGTAGGCTTGGGTCACGATGATTGATTTGTACAAAAATTTGGGTTGCTGCCAAAATAGTTTGGGAACCACTGGCCTACAAAGTTCAAGAATGACAACTCGAATAGCTTGACCGAATAAAGATGTGTATATCGTAAAGCCTCTATTTGAAACGCACCTCTAATAGAACGGCACATCCAATTAAACGTCACTTTGATGAATCATTCTCTTTTGGCAATATCTATGACTGACTGCTATATATTAGTGAATTTGTAATTAGTTACCAGAAATCACCCAGTATTAGTGTATTTTGTTAAATATATGTGCATAAGTTACTTGATTCTTTTTTCCTTCAAAAACGTCTTCGCAAAATTTTGACCATATGTCCTTCCACAGCATCGTATGAGTGAGGTTTACTGCCAATATACACATCTTACAAGACACTGGCCAGTGAAAGACCACAAGCTTCGGCACACACACACACACATATATATATACACTGCCACATACATCTACGCTCCACATCCTTAATGTATACCAATGTATATCAATGTTGGTTGTTATATATCTAACCGTGTACTTATGTGTGTATGTAATGTGAATACACAAATAGATGTCCAATAAGTGTATTATATTAATATAGCCGTAGTTAGTGCAATACACTTAAATTGGGATGGCTGATTTGATACGGCTCAAGCGTGATTTGTGTGAAGATTTCACGCGCTTGGTGGTGTGGGCATCCTGGAAAAATGCAGCTTTCATGAAAAAAATCGAGAAAAACACAGCTGATACGTGCGGTAAATCGGCCTTCTAATTGAACACGTGCCCGCCGATTGGATGTATTCAATAATATACTAACCGGCCGAATATCAAACACTCACAAAAAATCATCACAAACAATTCACAAAGGAGTCAATAACAATGACAGACGCGCATACATACATACATACACACACACACCCACACACTGATAAACATACACACATACACACAATCAGACACACCCACACACACACTGATACACATACAATCAGACACACACAAACACACACAGACACACTAACATACACACACCCACACTCTGACAGATACATATACACACACTAACATACACATACACACACACACACACTGTGACATACATATACATACACTGTGACATACATATACACACACTGACACTCACACACACACACTGGCACTCACACACACACTGACACACACACACACACACACACACACACACACACACACACACAAATACACACAGACAGATTTGCACAAATTTGATGTGTACAGATTTGCATGCATTCGTTTCGGTACACGATGTACAATATTCGAATGGAAAACATCACACCCGCACACGCACAAAATACACAAGCAAATACACGTAATATATATACATACGCACGCGCATACGCACACACAAATACTCATACGTAATGTGTGTGTGTGTGTGCAACACACCAGTACATGGACCACATAGCCCGAATGTGAACGATACATCGTTGTATTGTTGAACTGGTGCTACCACGATTAGCATAGCTACTGCTTAAAGATAGCACCCAACTTCGCTGTGTGTGTATGTATGTGTGTGTGTCAGGGTGTGTGTGTGTCATTGTGTCAATGTGCGTCCATGTGTCATTGTGGCAATGTGTGTCATCGTGTCAGTGTTAATGTGTCATTGTGTCAATGTGTATACTTGTGTCAGTGTTAATGTGTGTACTTGTCAGTGTGTGTACTTGTGTCAGTGTTAATGTGTCAATGTGTGTCACTGAGTCACTGTGTGTTGCTGTAACGCGAGCCAGTCGTACTAACTGAAGAGAGATTCAGTAGCTTTCTCCAGGTTCCAGTCACACGAGGACAGTGCACTGCGAGCCTGATTCTCATCAACGCCCATATCTCGCAACTTGCACTCACATGCGTCAAAATCAGCCACACTGTTCGGACCTACAAGCACACACACACACACACACACATACACACACACACATACATACACATACGACTTCACGTGCTGGAAAGTGCATGTGGTCATGCGTGAGCGTCAACCAACAGCAGACAGACATACATTATTGTGAGTTGACCCCGTCAGCAAATATTTGGAACAAAAACAAATACGAAAAACAATGCACGCCAACCGGTGAGAACATTCTACCTAATTATAATTATTATTAAAATGGGCGTAGAAGGCGAAACGGAAAGAGTGTAAATGACCTAAATTGCATGCGTGCAAACTCTTTGCAACTTGATCATCAGATGAAGTGGGATCAGAACTGCTCACAAACACGCACAACACGTGCATGAAACGCACAACAAAATTATATACCGATAAACGACTAGTACCGTGGTTCTTAACCTGGGTTCAGTGGGTTATATTCAGGGATTTGGCAGTTTGGTTCACCCACTCGTATGATTCGTGACGTGAAGTTCTGCTTGGTCATCATTGGCTGCAGCTAATCACGCCACATCACTTCGCCTTGATATATGTGCTGCAAGCAACTCGGTCCACTCAGTAGTAGCCTACTTGTGTGACTGTCTTGATCGTAGGTGATTTGTGATTTTTCTTATAATACTTCAAACACGAGGGGTTCAATGAATGCATGTATGGAACTTGTCGGCTTCAGTATTTCTAATGAGGTTAAGAACCACTGGATTAGTAAATAAATAACCGCAGGATCAAAATAGCGAAACACATTGAATAGAAGAGAAATCTCGTAAACACAATGAAACTCACAAATAATATAGCATACACAAACACATACACATACAACACAGATTCAAGGCAGCTGAATTGGGCTACAAAGTGTCTCATTTGGAGAGTTCATTGCCGTGCCATGTACATTGGCGATGTGTATGTAAAAAAAAAATATTCGGCACCAACATACACATGCTAGGAGAATTGATCAGAAACCTTAGTACAGTGGACTCCCGTCATTTCGCGGTTCACTTTTCGCAAGCTCAGTGCTTCGCAAAGAACAAAATATTGATACTTAAAAGCTAGATGCGAGCACACGTATTAACGACCAAACAGCACACTGGGTTCTGTTCTCCTGGTACATGTCGTACGTCGGTTGTGAACTGCTGGGTAAAGTCGAAACGTCGGACCTCGCGCGGTGAGTACATCTCTGAACCGGGCACGATGACTGCAGTCAGCGGTTTGTGGTCAGTGAATATTGTGAACGATCGACCTTCCAGGCTGTGACGAGAATGACACAGAGCAGAATAGGCGGCCAACAGCTTTCTGCCAAATGGTTGTAGCGCTTATCAGCCGGCGTGAGCTGCCGAGGGTGGAAACTCAACGGGCACCACGAGCCTGCCATGTACTGCTGGAGCATTGCTCCCACCGGTGGCTGATTGTTTCCTGATCTCTATTAGTGAACCTCTTGATTATGACGGGTTGATGAAAACATTTGATAGGTATTCAGCCCCCTGAACACCCTCCCCCTTCTGGATCCGCCAGTGTTTGGGATGGCGATGTTTTGCCAGCAGCCACAGACATCAACATGCACTCTTTTTGTGAACCCGTTTCCTCAAACAATTTATGGCTTTTGGGCGCTGCTGGTACGTGGGGTCACCACAAGGTGCTAAAAATGCTTACACTCATCCAATGCCACTGAATTTGCCTCTAATTGATGATACTAATAATATTGCGTACACCTGTAAGCTCAAATGTGCCCCCGCGACCGGGAACGCTAGACGAGACACGCTGGCCAATGCGGTGTTAACATCCACGAATGCATTGGTGGCGACTGGAGCGCAGGTGCGTCTGGCCTCTGCGCTCTTAACGTCAATCACACCATGCAGCAGTGCGAGTAAGGACAACAGTTGTGGTAAAAGCCGGTGATGAAAAATTGCCTCGCCGATGAATCGACACAGCTGCGCTTGAGTAGTGGGATTTGGAACGACAAAATTTGTGTGTGTATGTATGTGTGTGTGTGCCAGCCCGCACTACAAAATATTTACAATATTATTGTTATGTATCTATACATATATATATATTTACTGTATTAATTTAAGGTATTTTCGTAAAATGATACGTGTTTATGTTGATGTACACACTTATTTATGCTATGTAGGCAGGCCAGGTTTATATACAGCAACATTCTGCTTCCGTGGAATTGATAAAACATAATTTCACACTTTTACGCCGATATTTGTATTTATATGCATAGGGAAAGGTTTATGAAGGGTAAACGCTACTCCACGAAAATTCGTGGACTGGATTCTATAAGTACAGTGGATCCTCCAAATTGCGGAATCCTCCAAAAGCGGAATACTTCCTTGGTCCCGATCAAAAGCCAATGAAATAAGTGTTAATTACACCTGCAAATAGCGCAAACCTCCAAATTGCGGAATGCTCTTTTGTCCCCTCTGATATAGCACACATCCAGATAGCGGAAAATGTGGGTTCTGTGTGATCCTTAAATGCAGGATGTATGGATTATATTGACTCCAGTTTGTCGACTGACAACAGTTGACTGTTGCAAGCTGATAGGTATAAATGAGTGACTTATTAGGGTCGGCTATATGTATTTACTCGTACACAGGCAGATTATTAGACATAGACAAACTAGGCGGCCGCCTAGGATCTCAGATGGGTGAATATCCCGCACAGAAATCATATAGGAATTTAGACCTTCGTAAAACATTGACAATTCCTAATACTAAATTACTATTATTATTCCTGCATCGGAGAGTGACAATGTGTTCAACATTGAAGAAACAGGTCTCCTGCAAACCGCAGCATACCAGAACCATAACGTCCAGAGGAGAACGCCACACAGCTGAATAAGTTTTAGAGGTAATGCAATTTTTTTGGTAGAGCCATATGAGAATGATTGAAAGTGGTAAATAATAAGGGAATTATTTGCGAAAATGAACTTTTCACAGTGAAACATTTTTATTAGCATTACTACAGCGGACACCTCCAAAAAGCGAAAACCTCCAAATAGCGGAATTTATTCCCGGTCCCTTCGAGTCCGCTATTCAGAAGGCAGACTGTATAGTAAAAAAATTTGCAAGACATGCTTTGTGCAATAATTTCGTATACAAATTCAGCGCAATTTTTTCAGCGAAAGGTTAAAGGCTAGAGGTCTCAAGTAACAGCTGCTACACGGGAAGAAGCTGAAGCTTATGAACACACTGGTGTGCCCCGTGCAGCTCGCTGCGACCGCAGAGCCGACCCTCTCCACTCTATGGCGCCACAAGGACGGAAGACGTGTTAGTGAGGGCCACCTCCCCAGAATACATAGCACAACACAAGACTGATATTCGGTACCCATTTACTGCTGGGTGGACAGGGACTGTTTGATTATAGAATTCGCCCATAGGAATTCTCCTCCGCCGGCTTTCGAGCCACGGACCTCCCGCTGTGAGGCGGGCGTGCCACCACTACACCACGAAGCCCAACAAAATCAGTAAAACACGTTTTGTTTTGTTTTCACATTTCGACCGGCCTGACCTTTGGCGAACTTGGCCGTCCAGTGTTGGGCGGTTTTTCTGAACAGTGCCGGCTTCTCCTTGTACTGTTTGGCAACAACGGCGTCCTGCGGGTCATCCGGCTCAGCGGCCGCCATCAGAGCCTGCGACATCAGCGCACTTGTTGCAATCACTCATTGCTAATCAATGCCACAAACAAAAACACAAATACGTTGGCTGCAAACAATTCAATAAATCAAACAACCATTATTATTATTGATATTATTAGTAGTAAAATAAATTAATAAAGTAAAATATGGTTAATTAACATTGGCTCGTGCTACTAAAAACCTAGCATTTCAAGCCTGGAAAAATGGCATAGACTCAAAAATTGAGTGGACCCATCAATAACGAGAGTTATTTAATGTGTTAAAAACTTTAATTTTTGCAGACAACGTTTATTATTGAGTCTTCTACAAGTCATTAATATTATATAAATTACATGAATTATATAAATTAATATTAAATATGTTCATTAAAACTACATATTGTTATGAATATTGGGATTATTTGTCTAGAATTTAGTGATATATATTTTTTGTTAAGCAAACGATATGAAACCAATATGGTAATCGGTTTTCCATCACATATTAACAGTGAGGCATGTCAGGACGACACTGTCGCAAATGACGAGATATAATGATGCATAATAGAACTGTAAGCATGGAAAATTCTTGGTGGAAAATTGTTCATCTGAGTGTTGAGCGACAGGAAATACTGTCAGCAAATTTTGTTCACTTACACCTAAAACTTTAAACGACTTGCTGATAATTTGTATATAGTTTTGTTAAGACATCATTGTAGCAAAATATTAGCATCAACACTAGTCTGAGTAATTGATCAGCTCAGTGATACACAGCTTCGTATGCAGCGTGATGGAAATAAGCTTAGCAACGTGCTGCCATATCAGTACTTCAAGCGTCATTGGCAAATATATATGAATCGCACCAACATAAGGGTGAATGTCGAACAAGGTAAAGCATGTACGCACTCGACTACGAGGTGTTAATTACACTAGCACTGAAATTCACGTGTCCTCACCTTAATATAGTTGCTGACAGGGAAACCATGTCACTGGCAATTAATGGCTGAATGGACGGGACTTACGGTAGCATGAAACCTTATGCAAATAGGTAGAGCAAGTGAAATTGAAGAACTAGGAACGAAAATAAATTGCAAGCATGTATTATATTTATATGATATGACAGGATAACACACACAGTGGATAGCTTACAAGCGCGTAGATTTGTGTCGAGGCTCGGGGGATGACAACCATCATGTATTAGTGTTCTAAGCTGGCCAATTGCATGAGACCCCTAGTCATTTTTGGTCTATTAAATTTCAACACACATATTTAAATAAAGAACATATTACATACAATTACATATACGCATTTGTTGTGCATTTTTACATTTTGCTATGCTGATTTTGATGACAATATTTCCAATGAACTCAACTCAACAGAATTCTCGGGGGTATAATTGCATATTCATATCTCCCAGCCAATTTTTCGGGAGGTATTCATACCTCCATACCCCTGAAATCTACGCTCCTAAAATAGCAAAAAACGGTATATGCAAAATAGTATTGTCACTGGAAATTGAAAATTGTGAAATACGGTATTATACATAATTAATTTTACTCAATTATCGCAATTGCAAAAGCCATTTGTTGTTTTTCACGAGTTTTCGTTATGAAATTTATTACGAAGTATAGTTGTGGCGTTCGATGCAGCCATTTCTGGACTGAACTCTGTGAAGCATCGTTTTCAGATACTCTCAGATTTGCTCCAGTGTTGAAGGTGAATACCTGAAGACAACATGCGAACAATGCGCAACAAGATCGATATCGAGGAGGCGTTTGCCAAACACCTAGCCTGGACCGGTGTTACCGAAAAGGCAGCAAGACTATGCGTCCACTACAACACCAACTCAAAGTGGAGCATGATTTCCAACTGGAAAAAGACCATTCGCCAGTGTCCCGCGTACTATGTGCGCTATCTCATAAAATACTCGGCGAAAATGACATCCAAGAACCCCAGCAAGGTTCTCACAATGTGTAGCAAGCACACCACGTTGTTGCAGGATCTAGAAATCTCGCTGAGAATGTACACCAGATGGTGGCTTCTAGACTTTGTGCAGCAGCAACAAGGAATCATTGTTCTGCTCGACTACATGCATATCATAGTGTCGGCCAAAGAATCAATTGACCAAGAAGAGCAGACCACCGCTCAAGCTTGCTGTATGCCGATTCTCAACACTTCAACATCAAACACCAAAACGTCCACTCAAATTACCAATGCACACCATGTGTTACACCAATGTGTGCTCTGCCTCAGATCAATAGTGGGCGAGAAGAAATCGATCAGCAAAATCGTCCTGAATCGGCAAAAAACACTAGTGCTGGTACGGTGCGTCGATTTTATCCAACAAGAGTCCTCGGCAAGGATCATTATGGGCATTTTGAAAACATTGGCCAAATACGACCCAAATGTCCATTCTGCGATTCAAGAAGTTCGTTACATGGATCTCTGTACTCGTCAGCTGGGTAAACTAAGCAATTTGGTTACAAATTACGATGAACCTGGGCCCCGATCACCATATATTGATTATTCCGACATTTCTCGAACAATGAACTGGATGATTTGTGAAGATAGAGGAATACCCAGCCGCCACTGGGACACCATGAAGTCAATAATCAAAGAAGCCAGGTTCATCAGTGATATGTCAAAAGAATTGAACATTATAAAATCAAAATGTTCTGTCTGTATAAGGGACAAACATGCAGCTATTGAAGAGGTTAGAAAACCTGTGAAATCAATAAGCGAATCCAGGTTCAACAGTGAGATGTCAAGAGAATTTAACATTATAAAATCAAAATGCTCAGTCTTTATAAGGGACAAACATCCAGCCATTGGAGACGTTAGGAAACCTGCGAACAATAATATCAGTAGAACGAGCAAAGATGCAGCCAATGATATATATTGTCTAAATAGTGACTCTTCACTATCGATGACCACTGATTTGAAAATATCTACGGCACCAGATGGATCTGTAAAATCTACATGCATACTACCACAAGAAACTAACCCACCATCCTTGACCTCTCCATCCTACACGTCAACATTGACATCACCACGGCCAAACTCAAAATTAAATCCAACGCCGAAATACATTTCACCACCGTCATTATCCACACTACCATCGCTATCATCCAAATCAACACCAGCAGAATGCCCTATATATTTATCATCTAGTCCATCATCTTCATCGTCATCATCACCATTGCCATCATTACCATCACAACCATACATATCATCACATGCAGAATCTCCAAAATTATTATCGTCTAGTTCATCTGCATCGTCAGCATCATCTTCATCCTCATCATCATCTTCTTCAACATCATCATCTTCACCATTTTCATCATCAGCAGCACCATCATCTTCTTCATCACTGGCACCACCGCCGCCGGCACTTGACCCTACCAGCACTGAGCCGGTCAGCGTGAACCTGGTGCCTGCGGCGGTGGCAGCCGGTTCGATGAACGCGGTCGCGCGTCCCAGCCAGTACTCGCCGGAAGATTTTGAGCTGATCCGCGTGATTGGACGCGGCGGCTACGGCAAGGTGTTGATGGTGGAGCTGCGACAAACTCGGCAAGTGTACGCCATGAAGGTGATCAAGAAGGAGCTGGTCACCGACCATGAGGTGATCGACTTGGTGCAGACTGAGAAGCACGTGCTTGAGATGGTGTCCAACCACCCGTTTTTGGTGGGACTGCACTCGTGCTTCCAGAGCCTCAGTCGACTGTTTTTTGTGACTGAATTTATGCGCGGCGGCGACCTCATGTTCCACATGCAGCGCCAGGAAAAACTGCCGGAGGAACACGCCAAGTTCTACTCGGCTGAGATCTGCGTGGCGTTAAGCTTTCTTCACGAGAAGGGCATCATCTACCGCGACCTGAAGTTGGACAATGTGCTGATCGACCACGAGGGTCATATCAAGTTGACCGACTACGGCATGTGTAAGGAAGGAATGCGGCCTGGCGACAGGACGTCCACCTTTTGCGGCACTCCCAACTACATCGCGCCGGAGATTCTGCGTGGCGAGGATTACGACTTCAGTGTAGACTGGTGGACGCTGGGCGTGCTAATGTACGAAATGATGGCTGGTCGCAGTCCATTCGATATTGGCGATAATTGTGAATTGCCCGATCAGAACGTCGAGGAACAGCTGTATAAGGTGATTCTCGAGAAGACCATCCGTATCCCGCGGTTTTTCTCGGTGAATGCGCGCAGTATCGTGAAGCGATTTTTGAACAAGAGCCCAGTGGAGCGACTGGGTTGTCATCCGGACGCCGGTATCCAGGACATATTTGGGCACGCGTTCTTCAAGAGCGTCAACTGGCAGTTACTGGAGCAGAAACAGGTGACGCCGCCGTACAAGCCGCGCGTTGAGACCGAACGTGATCTGGCCAACTTTCCGTCCCAGTTCACCGACGAGCCGGTGCAGTTGACGCCCGACAACTCAATCAATAATGACAAAATCGACCAGAGCGAGTTCGACGGATTCGAGTACGTCAACCCGTTGCTGATTTAGCTCGAGGACCACATACGAACAGCATGCGCTGTCCTCTTGTCGCCGCGTTCGTCTGTGTCTGCGTTCGTCTGAATGTGCTAGCTTGTGAAGATGTATATATATATATATATATATATATATATATATATATATATATATATATATATATATGTGTGTGTGTGTACGTGTGTAAATGTGCAGCTGTATTTCGTACGAGTACGAAAATACAATCAGTCCGTAAAGCTCGTATTGTGTATCTTACATTACGAGTCAAACACCACAAATTGGTGACCAAAGGCGTAGATTTGTGTCGAGGCTTAGGGGGATCACAGTAATCATGCATTGGTGTTCAAAGTTTGCTCAGTTGACGAATCGCATGAGGCTCCTGACCTTTTTGTCCTATTGAATTACAACACACATACTTCAATGAAGAGTTATTGCATATAACACATTTGCATATATACACAGTGGTCGTGTGTTGTTGCTTTTTTGCTATGCTAAATTCAATGACAATATACCCAATGAACTGAACTTAGCGGAATAATCGAGGTGCGGAATAGTATATTCATCACCACAGTCAATACAACCCCATACCCCCAGGATCAATACAGTACTGCCAACTAACCTTTTTCAATCTGATTTTGACATATTTGAGAATGATGTGGAATTAAACTCATTCTATCAGACTACATATTCCAGAGAGTCATCATCCATGCATCATGCATATGTCGAACCAAAATATTTAGCTTCTATCAAATTCGATGGATTCACGCTGTTTGATTTCCTTCTCTCCGGCCGATCCTATAAATTTTCGAGCTATCTCTCCTTCAATCATTTCTCTTGTTCCTTGTCTATTACATCTCATTAACTCATCATTTCTTCATGTCCAATTCCTATCTGATAAACATGCCATCGTCCATCCTATTCTTAAGAAACCTACATTAAATCCGTCTGAATGCGAAAATTACCGTCCTATATCTCTTCTTAGCTTTCCTTCAAAACTCCTTGAATCAGCGATTTTTTCCCAGTTGTCTCTCCTTATTTCCCAGGCCCTTCATCCTTTCCAATTTGGCCTTCGTTCCTGTCACTCTACAGAATCCGTCCTTATTTCAGTTACTTATGAAATCTGGAATATAAATTTTCCTATCGTCAATCAGTTCTCCTCGTTCTTCACGATATGTCCTCTACCCTTTGATCTTGTCAATCATGCCATTCTTATCAATGATCTTTCTTCTCTGGGTCTATCTTCGTCAGCATTGTCTCTCCTCGAATCCTATCTCTCTGGTCGCACTTTTTCAGTAAACTTCAATCCAACTGTATCAAAATTTGCTTCTCATATTTCTGGTGTCCCTCAAGGTTATATCTTGGGTCCTACTCTGTTCCATCTTTACATGTCTCCTATCTTTCCTGTCCTTTGTAAATACAACATTCCTTTCCATATTTATGCCGATGACATACAACTCCTAATTCCTTGTCCTTTCTCTCATCCCACTCTTCTCAAAGATATTCTCTCTTATATTACGTACTGGAGCGCTTCTCGTCGCCTCATTCTCAACACTTCTAAGTCTGAATTTCTTATCCGTCACCCTCCGCGTATTTCACCTCCTTTACTCCCACTCGCTGTATCTACCTCTGTTCGAAAGTAGGGCTAGGGTTATCTTTGATTCCAACTTGTCCTTTTCAAACAATGTTGTCTCTATTCCGCGCACCTGTCGTTTGATTTTACACTGTCTATACCCTATTCGATCCTGTTTAGACCAGCCTTCTCCTATTAAATTAATACAGTCTCTTGTTTTTTCTCGTCTTGATTATTGCAGCTCACTCCACCACACTCTAACCAACAAATCCCAGAAAATCCTTCAAGAAAGAATTAATCAATCATGTCGTTTTGTGATCCATCCTACTCCTTGCCGCCATACCTCTCAATTCTTGTTCCACTGGTTTCCCATCATTCCTAGGATTCATTTTCGGTTGTGTTGTCTCATATATAAAATTCTTCAAAATAATTCTTCCCCGTCCTATCTTTTTGATCTTCTAGTTTCTTCTAGTAACTTTTATTCTCGTGTTCATCGTCCTTTATTCTATCCTCGCGCTATTAACGTGTCACCTTGGTCCGCAAAATCATTTTCCTTCTATGCGCCTCGGGTCTACAAAGATCTTCCTTCCTCAATCACTTCCTCTTCATCCTTTAGTAGATTTTCCTCTTCACTTCGTAAATATCTTTTTGCTAAATCTTTTGGTCCCATTTCTCGCACTCTTACACTTCCCTATGACTCTAATTTACAATTACCTTTGTTTTTATTTATTTTCACTTTATTCATCTCCATTTTTTTTCCTTTCTGTGAATTTTCTACTTCTTTTCTCACATCTTGTAATTGTGTACTGAGACAACAATGAGAAGTAAAAATTCTTCTCATTGTTGTCTCTTTCGCGCTTGTTTCTACGTGAGCGCTATACAAATACATTGTTGTTGTTGTAATATGAACATCAGGCCCGCCTCAAGAAACCTACAGACTTTCAATGACACAATTGTACACAACTGCTCAAATATTAATGTCATTGGGTTAACTGAGACACGCTTGGAACCGCACTTGACACCTATTTATGAGTTGCCTGCTTATCACATGCACAATAATTGTAGAAGCGTGCACGGCGGTGGAGTGACCCTGTATGTGTCCAACAGTCATCCATAAAGTTGTGTAGCTCATCTCACAATCTCAGAAGTGTTCATGGAAACAATTGCTGCTAAAGTGTCTGTCCACCATAAAACATACATTTATATGTGTTTATAGACCACCCAGTGGTTGTAGGGAAAAATGATTGATGCCATGAACGATGTACATGAAATTCTCTTCGAGAAAAAATTGGACGGAATAAGCCTGTTCGGGGATCTAAACCTGAACCTATCACAAACCAACGATAAACATGTAGCTGAATTGACTAACTGGATGTATTCATACTCTTGTTCACCAATGGTGGACCTACCGACTAGAATAACTGATACTTTGGCTACGATCCTAGACCACGTGCGGTCAACCGTGTTCGAAGAAAACGCATCTAATTAGAACAACAACAACAAAACTTGCATTTGGTATAGCGCTCTAATTATCATAGGCGCGAGAAACGGAGAGTCACAAAATGTACACAATGTGGATCTAACAAAACAATATCGCATAAACAAAGATAATAGCAGCGATATACTATGAAAGAGCAACTGAAAATAACTACGGATCAATAAATCGAACAGTTATTCACACAATATAATTATTCAACAGAAGAGACATCGAGAAGATATGCACAAAGAGAAGTGGAAAAAGACCTGTAAGAGAAAGATCGAATTTCAAGAGGAAGTTTATTAAACAAACGAGGTCCAGAGAAAAAAAGAGATTTCGAAGACCAGGTGGAGTGGTTGAGAGCACGGGACAGTATAGACTACGTGATAGTGAGCCCGGACGATCAGAAACAGTAAGAAGGGAACGGAGATAATGATGAGCAGAGTCGGAGTGGATGCTCTTGAAGATGATGCAGCAAACCTTGTGATGGATTCGCTGCCGTGCAGGAAGCCATCCAAGTTGGCGGATGAATTTCGAGGTGGGATTTCTCGGTGAAAGAAGAAAAACAAAACGGCAAGATTGGTTTATAATATTCTTAAGCGAGCGTATATTTTTACAAGAAACATGGAGATAAAGAGAGCTACAATAGTCTAATGTGGAGGACTGTACAAGTGGGATTGCTGTAGCATCATCAAGGAATCGACGTATAGAATAAAGTTGGCGGAAAAATAAGACGACATGAGCGGGTCACACGTGAGATGTTAATTGAGAAAGAAAGATTGGGATCAAAATGTACACCAAGATCATGAACACACTGAGATAGGGGTAATGGATCATTGGAGGAGATAATTTGGGAGGATGAAACACAATATATTCTGACTTGGAATGGTTCAAAAGTAGGTGGCTTGATGATTGTGATTACATAACCACAACAGATATAACAGACCACTATCCTACATTGTCATACTTTCAGCTGCCCCTTTCCTGCAGTGACCGTTCCTATATTGACTAGACTCTTTATATGGGAGAATTTGGAGTGTTCCAGGAATGAGCTGAAACACGTCCATTGGGAATTTGTATATGATATTGCGTGTCCTAACACCGCTTATATGTTTCACAAAAAATTATGTATTATTCAAAAGAAATGTTTTTCGAACGTGAAAAGAAATCCCAATATAAAACAAGATTTGACTCCCTATCTTACACCGGCATTGAAACAATCTATCAAGGAAAAACATCGTTTGGAGTCCCTAGAGAACTAGAGGTATTCCACAGGGATCAGTTATAGGTCCAAATATATTTCTAATATATGTTAATGATATTGTAAATGCTAGTTCGGAAATCAAATATACAATATATGCTGATGACACCACCCTATTACTTTCTGATATGGACTTGAATGCTCTACATACCAAAGTAACAGTGTAATTGATAAAAGTAAACTCTTGGATATGTGCAAACGACCTGAATCTGAACACGACCAAAACAAAATGCATTGTATTAAAAAACAGATCAATGACGTTTTCAATTCCTACAATAACATTGAATGGCCAGACAATAGAACGTGTACAATCCATGAAATTTTTGGGTATCATGAATGATAAGCACATAAATTGAGCCACCCATATCAAGCACGTGTGTGTGACACTTTCGAAAATGCTTGACATCCATTACAGAATTAGTTTCAATCTAAAGCCTACAGCAATGAGCATCATCTATTACACTATATTTTATTCCCGGATGATTTACTGCGTTTCGGCTTTGGTCTGCACTTGGCCGTCATTTGGAAGACAAATTTCTAAATTACAAAACAAATTTATACACTGCATATTCTTTCTGAAAGAAATTGACGGCACTGCAGAATTGTATACCACAGACAAAATACTAAAATTTGAATATGTGCACAAATATTTCACACTGTTAACCATTTAAAAACATCTTAGGCGAGGTCTCTTTTTTCATTACGTAGAAAATGATAGAAACAGGAGCGCTTACAGGGAATTGGTGTGTCCTGTGGTTAGAACGACACTCTTCAAAAATAGCGTCTTTTGTTTTGGCCCAAATACATTCAACACACTTCCTTCGCAGTGTAAGAACTGGCTGAATTCAAACGTTTCAACATTCAAGAGCTGCATGAAACATTCATTTTTCCAACAAAGAAATGAATCCACAGCTACCTGAACACATTCATGTCTGTTGTCTGCATTGAAACAACATTTGGCGTATACCATTATCATATATTTAAGAAATCCTGCTATGTATCGTTCAGTTTACAAGATGATTCACACGAGGAGATAATAAAATTGGGAAACAATATTATTGAAAAAAGGGAACAAGCGAAATTTTTGGGTGTTTTCATTGATAGCAGACTAAATTGGAAACATCACATACACAATGTATCATCTCAATTAAGCAAAATAAACTTCATACTCAATAAAACACGGCACATATTTGACACAAAAACAAACACCCTGTTATACAACACATACTTTAAATCACATCTGCAGTATTGCTGTGAAGCATGGGGCAACACATATCAATCCAATTTAGAGCCCATTTCAATTGCCCAAAGAAAAGCAATAAGACTCATTAACAATACACATTACCATGACAACACCTTACATTTCTTCAAAAAACTAAATATTTTGAAATTCAGTGACCAAATCAAATTCAACACACTAGCAAAAATGTTTAGTGCTTTTCATTACCAATTACCTACGAATATACAGAGCAAGTTTGTACTGAATCACAGACATGCAGATAAATTTGCCCTGTCCTGCACACGTAGAAGAGCAAGAAACATTTCCTTCTTTCATCAGGGTGTCAAACTTTGCAATCGGTTGCAATGTTTCCTTAAAAAATTTCTTACGATGTCAGCATTCAAGAAGCATATCAAAGCAGAATTCCTGGAACATTACTGATCCCTTTATATGCCGTGATAGTTGATCTCAATGGGAGCACCGACGACCCACATGTTTTGTGCGTAAAACCTTCGAATCATCTACGTTTTGTGTCTTTTTTACCCACATATCACACTTTGTCCATGTGTTATATAGTTCTTGTACGGTTTGTTTGTATGTTGATCGCGGGCTACACAATCCTTTCGGATTCTCATGCCCTGCCGTGTTGTGTATTGTATTAGTGAAATTGTGTATTGTGAAAGGCAAAATAAATGATGATGATGATGATGATGGTATTCAGCTGCTTCCCGCTGGTGTGGATTGTTGAAATTGCTCGGTGTGTCAACTGTTGTAATTATCTGCCGACATTCCTGTAGTATCGTGCGTGCAAATTGTGAAAATGTTCTAGAGGACAATCTTCTGTAAATGTCATATACCTTTTGCAAATTGTATGTATTCATCTAAGAGCTTCGGCTCGATGAACTCTTGCCGATATTGCGATGAATTTGTTTTTATAATGTGTCTGTATGCCCGTATGACAATACACGTTTACTTAACAAAATACACTCAGGGTATGTTCGATCCTACTTCAGAAGTACTTCGGAAATATTGCCAAGTGCTTCTGAGAGGGAACACCAGTTCTCAGAAGTTGTCACTGATGTGTCGTTTCGTGTGTGTTTGTTTACGGGAGTTTATTTCGAACCTAATTCAGAACTGAAGCAATATCGGACTGTGTTTTGAAATATCAAGCTACAAGTGAAAACGTAATAAAAATATTAACACGTGAGCTGAACAAACAATAACGCAATTGACTAAATAAACAATAACGAATACCGCACTTATGAAAATGTTCCATTCATGCACTTTGAAAGTTCCTACTTCTGACGTTGCGAATCGAAACATACGCTGAATGTTCGGCCTGAGAAATGAACACATGCAGTACGAGTGACAGTAGGACTAATAACTGACAACACCCGGATCGATGGGGCAAATATGGCGAGGTGAGCTGACCTGCAGAGAGAGCAGAACGGTGCGCAACGTCATGGCGGCCGCCCACTCGTCCTTGAGAATGTCCAGACAGATAGCTCCCGTAACCGATGAAATATTCGGGTGCCAGATGCGAGTCACGTAGCGAACTTTGGGCGGATTGAAAGGATATGTTTCCGGAATGCAAATTTCCAGCACAAATGTGCCGCCTTGGTAGGGCGTGTCTGGAGGACCGGATATCTCGCCTCGTAGTCGTGTGTACGTGTCGTCAACCAGCTCAACTTTGATCATTGACTGCGCAATCTGCGTGTGATCGCAGCACATGCACACAAGTTACACAATGGTAGCAGCAGTAGTGATTGGCATGTTAAGCGTGGAGGGCAGTCTGTTGGGACTGTATGGCACGCCCGCTGTAAGCCCATCTACAGCCGATTATCCGTCGGTAGACTCAAGCTCGGAGGTGTTACTCACAGTTACTTACAGTTGATCTTATGGAAGAGGCAGTTATGCCTGTGACTCCAGCTCAGTATCCTGATCGACGTTTAATGGTTGGCCGTTGATGAACGACCCCGGACCATTTCAGCATCTAAGCAATTAAGCCACTTGGGATCGTGAATTGTACAGTGAAATAGTGATAGAAAGGTGGTAACAAATAATGAAAACAGGTGGTAAAATCACAATACATATATAGCATAGACTTATAATCGAAAACATACCTCTTCACTTTTGATAACTTCTCTGAACTCCCTTCTTATTCTTGAGCTCGCGATGTTGGCCATGACGATACTTCTGGAAAAACGACACGACAAAATTTAACGCAAATGTCAGCAAAAAGCAATACCGCTTCAACATTGTGAATATTGAATTAATCTACAACACAACAACCTATCACAATCAATCTATCTACAATCTATCACACAACTTTAACATAAAACACCATAATAAAATACAATTCATATGGAACAAAATATTTTAATTTATTATCACCTTCGAAAACAGAATCAAAGAAACTCAAGGGTGCAAGCAACTGAGGCAAAACACCAGTCATCGCCAGCTATATGCCGTTATTGAACTCTACATACACAAAATATTTCGCAATTTGATTTTTTAAACACTTCTTCTGAGCTACATATTGACATGCATCTTTTACTCTTTGGAAAAGTGGTACAAGAATAAAATATAAAAGTCCTACATGACAGAAAGTTACGATATTAATACGTTAGTATGCTGACAATATTCGTGGGGGTGTGTTGGCTTTTCGCATGGTCCAATGCATTATGCATTACAATTGAATGTTGTCCCATTCCTGAAAATTATCTTCCTTATGTATATATTGTTCATGTGTGAATACACCTTTGCTTTTTAATATACAAATTTTACTTGAAACAATGCAGGTTTTGTATATGCTTGCTTGCCCGTGCGGTTTATTTTGTGCTTTGATTTTCATCTTATCGCTTGTTTTCTTCCCGACTCCAAAGTCACCTATTTGACATATCATTTGATCCTATCTCACACACTCACTCCTTTCGCCAAATTTCCATTCGGCTAACCGTATTCATAGCCATAACCATGAATATATGCATTCAAACTTCACGTATATGTGTGCATATTATGTATATGCTTCTCTTTATATATGAACTTTCGTCGATCTGCACATTGTCCAATTGTTGTTTTCTCTTTATTTGTCTTTGTTGTCTCTTCGTCGGCGTCATGCGCGCCCGTGTTTCACAGACACCATATGAAACATGTTTGTTTTGCTTTGGTTTATGTATAGTTTAGTATATTTCTCCGCATTTTCCAGCGTGTCATCAATTAATATTGTCGTTTTGTTCTCTCGCCTTCTCCTTGTGGTCATACATCTCAATTTTTGTCTCAGTTCCGTTGGCTCCCACTTATTTCTCGCATTCATTTTCGCCTTGCTGTATTATTTTTATACTCATTCACGACCCTAGTCAACCCTCTTATCCTTCTGGTCTCCTCACTGTGTCTTCTGCTCCTTCTCGTCATTCTCGCCCTCTTGTCTGCCCTCGAGCTTTGAACGAGTCATCTTGGTCTTCTAAGTAGTTTTATTTCTTTGCTCCCCGACTGTACAACTCGCTTTCTCGTACTGTTTTGTCAGTCACTTCCTATTCCTCATTTTGTTCGGCACTCTTTAGATAATTATTTGATTTGTAATTTGATTCCACTTCTCTTGCCCTTACTATTTGCTACTTGCTATTTACTTACTTGCTATTTGTGATGTCTTAATTAAGTCATGTTCCCAGCTGTCAGGTACGCTTGTGCTTGGTCATGTTTTGTGTTTCTCTTTGAATATTTTTGGTTTATCTTGCTGTTTAACGCGCGTGTGTTTTTGATATGCGCTATACCAAATAAATGTTGTTGTATGCCTAGTAATGTCGTATGCTTAATGATTCAAGGCGACGTGGATCGGTGAGTGTTGAAGCGTATACCTGCCGTTGTCGTCCATTTGATATGAAATACTAGACAACGCTCATCATGCTCACTACAGTAGATTGTCCTGCAATGCGTGTGCATCATGCTAGTATTCTCGCTATGTGGCTGAGTATAACGGCCGTCATATTGTTAAATTGACTAGTGATCGCGTACTTGACGCGCAGATTTTATACTAAGGTGTAATGGATGACTTAATTTGCTGCAATGTATACTGCTTTCCATTGCAGGTTAGTTGACTGCTGACCTGCGTGTGGTCATGATGGAGCATGCTCACGTCAATATCAAGGGCTACAACAATCACGAGCTTCTCAATAAGGTATCGCATACGCTGTCACAATCCCACGTGTCTCTACGAATGTCATATCACTGGGGATCCAGAGGGGGGTCAGGGAGATGAAGCCCCCCCAAAAGTTTCTATCAACTCCTCATAACTTAGAGTTTCACTAAGAGGTCAAGAAAATCATTTTTCTGTAGAATTTCTTGATATAGGCATTATCGCAAAGACGTTGCATAATAATGCATGTAAATGACTGATCCTCCCCAAGATACAACCCCCAAAATTATTTCAGCCCCTCCCAAAGTTGCACTCTGGATCCGCCACTGTCTGGTATTTTTGTAGATTGTTTTTCTCTCGAACACGACTGAATGCTACAGACGCTGTTTTTATTTCAACCGTTTTATAGACAACTGTAATTTGGTGAGAAATATTGTCATAATTGATATATTCCTCTTTTTGCTATTTTTCCGTTCTGCTGTGCAGTTAGCGGACGCAGTTGTGTTTAATGTGCGCTAATCTCACGTTGATTGTGCTTTCAGAGTTTGGACCTGAGTCAGTTCACCGACGAGGATCGATGGAGGTTGTATGATCTCTCTGTCACGTTCTATGTTAATTCTCACTAGACAGGGCCTTGTTCTGGCATAATATAGCATAACTTTGACCGGATAATAGCTAATTTGATATATTTCCAATGAGTTATCCACGCATCCGTTCTTTCTCATATAAATATGGGAAGTGTGTGTGTTTGCGTTTGCGTGTGTGTGAGTGTAGTATGAGGGTGTGTATGTGTGTAGTATGAGGGTGTGTATGTGTGTAGTGTATATGTGTGTGTGTGGGTGTATGAGTGTGTGTGTGTGTGTGAGCGTGTGTGATATATGTGTATGTATTTGTGCATGTATGTGTGTACGTGTGTATGTATATGTGTGTGTGTGTGTGTGTGTGTGTGTGTGTGTCGGGGCGTAGAATCGAGCATATTCGCATGCACGAGCTTCACCGTGGTCACGACGGCATGCACGCCGAGATGATGGTTGTGTTGCTGGTGGGACTGCTACTGGGGCAACTGCTGCTGGTCACCTGGAAAAACTACCACTTCCGCTCGTACCAGGTGCACGGCGCCACACTGTCCACAAGCCCATTACACCTGTGTGTGTGTATGTGTGTGGTAACTTGTCAATTCAACTTTATTGCCACACATAGACAGTAGAACGATTTTTAAAGCAAAAACGGACCAATAAGATATTAGTTGGTCGAGTCATGGCTCTTGGACGAACAGATGGTATAGAAGATAATCGAGTTGTTCAATTACGTGACAGTGAACATTTGTGTGATATTAACATGCAATACAGTAAATGGTGGTTTTATATAAAAAAACACGTGAAACACTTTTTTCTATTTAAATGCAAATCTACAGGGAATACATCGAAATTGGACGCTGTTATCGACATGAACGGTTACCTGCTTCATCTCTGAAACCAGAGAACTGGTTTCATTAACACATTTTAGGATTTGTGGTTGTTTATTCCAGATGTCAGGGCCTTTATGAAGAAAGCAATTTCGAAACAAAATAGTTCTAAATTTCGGTAGTATAAGAGCATATCTATTTCTCGTAATAAGATTAGACTATCAGAGGGAACTAATGTGTGTTTATCTTGGGTTGCTTCAGTGTGTGGGTGTGTAATTGTTGAAATAACCACCCATTTAAGACTTGATTGAGCGCTGTATATCCATTCCCATGCACTCTGTTCTTCTGCACAAACTGCTACACATCTTTCATCTTCTGTCTCGTTGCGCTTGTCCGTCTTCTGTTCATCTAATGCGGGGACGGGTAACGTTTTCAGAGTGAGGGCCAGTTGAGACTCTTGTAAGAGGTGGCCCACGGGCCGCAGAGAGAAACAAAATCTCAGACTAATACTACTACTTAATATAATTATGACAATAATAATAATTATAAAATGTAAAAGTAGTTCGATAATATCAATTTTTGGGAAACTTATTGGAATTTCTTCTCTACTTTTAGTGGGAGGTCTGCGGGTCTGTTTGCAATAATGAATCATAGCAGGGTGGCGGGTCGGACGCCAGGCTTTCGCGGTCTGGATGTGGCCCGCTCATGATCTAAGGTTTCCTAATCACTTGCTTCTCCTTGAACCCCCGTTCATTTCGTTCTAGACACACTCACTTTAATCGCAGTTTATCTCTCAATTGTTCGGAGTTGCAATAAAGTTATTCGTTAAGTTAACTCGCTTCCAGCATTCAAATTACATTGTAAATCGTATTAAATGAGTGCTACACCTCGTCTGCCCATGACAATCTTTCTATTAGTTTTGTCCGAGCAATAATGTGTCTAAAACTATTGCGCACATCTATCTTCTTCTCATTTGGAGTTTTTCCATAAGTTTGCATGTTAAGTCTATTATGCATTACTGAGAGGGTCATGCGTTTATTAAGGAATTACGCTGTGATCTAATCCAATTCAACCATTTCTCTATTACACTCTCTTGATCGACTTTGTTATAAACAATGTCTGTGTTATGTATCAATTACGTCTTGAGCGCCTCAGAGACCCTTGTATAGCGCGCTACAAACTTTCATTAAATGCAATATGTGTATACGTGTGTGTGCGTGTATGTACTCAGCTATTTGTACTCAGCTATTTGTTTAGCACAGGAGATGAGCTGTGATCGTACTGTCCTGTCTCCAACCAACCCTCTGACTTATCTTCCCCTAAATTCCCAGTATTTCACACTATCCAGTCTTTATTGAAACACTCCTACGCTATTAGCTCCCGCAATATTCTCCCCTTACTGATTCCAGACATCAACACACCTGTATATGGGAAACTATACTTCTTAACATCTCTCAAACATCTAGTCCTTTTTAGTTTTCTACCATGACCCCTCTTGCCTGATTTATCCCAAACTATACAATGTGTGTGCACGTGTGTGTGTTTGTGTGTGTATGTGTGTGTGTGTGTGTGTGTGTGTGTGTGTGTGTGTGTGTGTGTGTGTGCACAGCTGGTAACGCTGTTCGCATTGTGGCTGATACCGTGTGTGATGTGCGTGCGCAACCGATGGTGGCGGTTTGTGTGTTTATGGCTCGTCTACTCGTCAATCACCATCGTGCTGGCGCGCAGGGCCACTAGAAAACCAGTCGGCTGCTCCGTGCCCAGGTATTTGTGTGTGTGTGTGTGTGTGTGTGTGTGTGTGTGTGTGTGTGTGTGTGTGTGTGTGTGTGTGTGTGTGTGTGTGTGTGTGTGTGTGTGTGTGTGTGTGTGTGTGTGTGTGTGTGTGTGCAGAGCCGTTGCAAGGTCGTATGGCTCCCTCCCGAAGGCTATAATCAGGGCTTCATTTCAAATATAGCACCATTATAACAAAGGTACTACTTGGGGAAAACGCAGTTAGAAGCAGCTGCTCGGTCTCATGGGGTCTTACTGTGCTTTTATGCGCTACTTTATGATACATTTCAATATCATGCTTGAGGCAACGGTGTCCCTCAGCACTTGCCGTTGTTACCACTCTGCTTGTGTGTACTGTTTCTTCCCTTACCGCTTTATTTTATGTAGCGCCTGTGCGCTTTGTATGACGTTGTACCTATTCTATGTAGCGCGTTGGTATGCGTGTGTATATGTGTGTATATGTGTGTGTATGTGTGTTTGCCCTTCTGTGTTTTTCCGGACAGGTTTTTTGGGTTTCGCTTGAATTTCACATGAGTTTAACTTACTAACCACTCTCGTAATTTTCTCTCTTCATCTTCTGGTTAGCTTCCGGTACATGGGGCCACCGCATGGTGGTAATAGTGCTTGCACTCTTCCCATGTCACTGGATTTGCCTGTAATTAATAATAATAATTCTAATAATATCACGTGTATGTATGTATGTTTTTCATTCACTCAGCGCTTGCTGTCATCGGCGGTACAGTGTTGTGTTGTGTGTTGTGTTGTGTTTTGTGTGTCGTGACAGACAAGTGTACAAGTGGTTCTTGTTTCTCGACAAGCTCAGCTACATTCTCGGCATTGCCGGCTATTTCATCATGATGGCCACGTTTCTCGGCCTGCACGCGGCGTTCGGAACGGCGCCGCATATCTGGATGGACACCGGGCTCATGTTCATCTTCTACGGCGTCTATTACGGCGTTCTCGGCCGCGACTGCTCGGAAATCTGCGCCGACCGCATGACCGCTCAAATCGGGGCAAGTTACGCTCAAGACGTAATTGATACATAACACAGACATTGTTGACAACAAAGTCAATCAAGAGAGTGTAATAGAGAAATGGTTCCATTGGATTAGATCACAGCGTAATTCCTTAACAAACGCATGAACCTCTCAGTAATGCACAATAGACTCAACATGCAAACTTATGGAAAAAGTCCAAATGAATGGCGGATAGATGTGCGCAATAATTTTAGACACATTATTGCTCGGACAAAACTAATAGAAATATTGTCATGGACAGACGAGGTGTAGCACTCATTTAATACGATTTACAATGAATTAGAATGCTGGAAGCGAGTTAACTTTACGAATAACTTTACTGCAACTTTACTGTTTGTCAGTGGTTCCCAACCTTTTTGTGATCGAGTACCACTTGGAGGTTCCGAGTACAGTCGCCGCGTGCCATCTACTTATTCCAGAGAATCTCAGTTCGATCAGATATCACTATATTTACATAATTGTACAAGTAGAATACGCAAATCAACTGAAAAAACTCAATGCGAGGACTTTATCTGCTTCTTCTCCACCACTTGGAAGGCCCGTATCACTAGTGCCACGCATACCACAGGTTGAGAACCACTGCGGTATGACAAGTCTAGCATGTAACCAAATCTGACTATATGTCCATTTATGCATGTTACAATTTTCCACAGCGGCAGCAACTATTCGTCTCACTCAGAGGTGTGATTATAATGTAACTCGGACCGGATTTGAACCGCGGACCCTGGTGGTAGACGGTAACTGAGGAATATTTTCTCGTCAAGATAGTATTAATCGCCTAAATTCTTTAGGCGAATTCTATAATCAAACAGTTCCTGTCCACCCAGCAGCAAAATGGTACCAGATATCAGTCATGTGTTGTGCCATGCATTCTGGGGAAGTGACCCTCTCTAATTCGTCTTCCGTCCTTGTGGGGCCATAGCGTGGAGAGAGTCGGTTCTGCGGTGGCAGCGAGCTGCACGGGGTACACCTGTGTGTTTATAAGCTTCGGCTTCTTGTCGTGTAGCGGCTGCCACTTGAGGCCTTTAACCCTTAACGTCTATGATTGCTATTTGCCAACGACAAATAGTTGTATTTTGTAGACTCGGCTTTTTGTTGTTTGAATTGTGTTTATGCATGGTCTAGTATCGCTGTGCAGCTCCAACATAGTCATGCATTTATCAATGGTCTCTAATTGTTCTGCTAATTGCACTTCACTGGCTTTCTTGTCAATCACTCAGAACGACAACAATGAACAGTGTGTGTGTGTGTGTGTGTGTGTGTGTGTGTGTGTGTATGTATGTATGTGAGCAGTACTATCGCAGTGACGGCATGCCCACGCGCTGTCTCGAGGCCAATGTGTGTGCGCTGTGCGGCAACCAGCTGATGAAGCTGACAGAAGAGCAGCCTGGCCTTGAGAACACGTACAGACTGTCGTGTCAACATGTGTCAGTTTCACCGCCGCCGACCACACAAACTACCATATTTGTATTACTATTATTATATCTGGTTGATTTCGCGTTACGATATTATATTAGTTAGTTTGTTGCACGATTGTACATATATACTTTTATTTAGCCTTTTGATTTGACAATTTCACTTGGTTTATCGTTTATTTGTTTTCAAATTATCTCTCTACTCTACGTCTTTTGGGCACTTCTGGCACATGGTACCACCGCAGGGTGGTAATAGTGCAACTGCACTCTTCCCATGCTACTGGATTTGCATGTAATTAATAATTTGGTTATTGACCTAAATTAACAAGATGAAATGCGAAGAGCGTGAACGTTATAAGCTGCATGTTGCAACCCTCATGCAACTTGATCATCAACAAACACAGCGAGAGAGCGAGAGAAGAACAATAACATTAGGAACGAATGAAACAATGCAAATGAAATAAGGTCAAGTGTATTCAGAACTGCTCACACACACACAAGTACACACACACACACACACACACAGACACACGTACACACTTATTGGCATACGCGGAGACATAAGTTACAATATCGTACTGTGACATTGCTGTTTAGTCGTCGATCAGTTATGAATCGGCGCCAGTCTGATTCTCACTAAGGCACAACAGACACGGATAATATACACACACAGAGAATACCAAGTGTATGTATACACGCTAGTTCAGTGGTTCTCAAACTTGTTGGAGGTACTGAACCCCACAAGTTCCAAACATGCATTCATCAAATCCCTCGTGTTTGAAGTATTATAAGAAAAATCACAAATCACGTACGATCAAGACAGTCACACAAGTAGGCTACTACTGAGTGGACCGAGTTGCTTGCAGCACATATATCAAGACCAAGATATGTGGCGTGATTAGCTGCAGCCAATGATGACCAAGCAGAGCTTGACGTCACGAATCATACGCGAGTGGGTGGACCAAACCACCGAACTACTGAAACTGACTCACCTCACCCATGGGGTTAGATCGAACCCAGGTTAAGAGCAACCGCACTATTACTAGACGCAACACGCAGGACAGTGTGCAAGACAGAAGTGAAAATTTCGCTGGATATTTCCACTCGATAACTCGAGGGCTTTCCATCTAGTTCATACATCCATCTAGCTCATACATCCATATAGCTCATACATCCATCTAGCTCATACTTTCATCTAGCTCATACTTTCATCTAGCTCATACTTTCATCTAGCTCATACTTTCATCTAGCTCATACATCCATCTAGCTCATACATCCATCTAGCTCATACTTTCATCTAGCTCATACTTTCATCTAGCTCATACTTCCATCTAGCTCATACTTTCATCTAGCTCATACTTCCATCTAGCTCATACTTTCATCTAGCTCATACTTCCATCTAGCTCATACATCCATCTAGCTCATACTTCCATCTAGCTCATACTTCCATCTAGCTCATACTTCCATCTAGCTCATACTTTCATCTAGCTCATACTTCCATCTAGCTCATACTTCCATCTAGCTCATACTTCCATCTAGCTCATACTTCCATCTAGCTCATACTTCCATGATTCACACTATGCATTATTAACTTATCACTAGGGCTGTAAAAAATGCAACCTAAAATAGAAAAATCAACTTTATTCTCGAGAAAAAGTAACCTAAAAAATTACCTTATGATCTCTCAAAAAGACCATTTTTCAAGAAAGAAATCAATTACCACATAATAATACCCTCTTTTCCACCTTCTCTCCGTTCTGGTGTTATTTTTACAAACGACCACCAAAACATGTGGCCTAACATCGCAAACATAAACATATCCATCAAAAAGTAAGCGAGAAAAAAAGTTAACGTATTTAATAAAAGATCGCAGCGGCGTCCTTTACATTGCCTCGGACAACTCACAAATAAGCGACTTTCAGATAAAGAAAAGAACCCAATACTCTTAGTAACTTGCAAATGTCAGAAACGTTAGAAGTAAAAACCGAATAAATCTATACACATAAATATAATACATCGAGACAAATAATCAATGTGGAACATGCTTAAAATATATATTAATATTAGCAGGATGTTTTTGTAAAGAACAGTTGAAATAATTTGTCATATACTTCTTCACATTTGAAGATGAAAAATACCAGTCTTTGGCAATAAATATTTGTTTAGCATTGAGATGAACCTCTCGATAGCCGCTGATGTAGCTTGGTATTTTTGCAGCAAATCGTAATTAGTGAGATGTATTTATTTGTGGGTTTTGCTGATATTTTTTCACAAGCTGCTGCCTGAGGCGTTTTTGATGAAGCCGAGTTTTGACACTCATCGTTGCCGATGTCCTCGTCTGTATAATGCTCAATGTGGAAAATCATGCTATTTTACCATTTTTTACCTTCTGATCTCATATACCATCCCATTTCATCTTGTATCCAGATTTATACCGTATGTGTGTATTATATCTGCAAAAATACCAAACGTCGTGTTGAAGTCACCTGATTACAAGAAAAATAACCAGAAGTAACCTAAAGAGGAAAAAGTAACTTGAAAGCAGAAAAATTAACTTTTGGTAACCTAATAACTTTTTTAATAATTCTCATATACAAGTTTTTATGGTGTGTTAGGTAGCTTATGAAAATATGACCTTTAGGTGAAAAGGTAACTTTATTCACTTTTGACAGCCCCAGTAAACACACTTTCTACACACAGTACACACAAACATACACACTCATACTTGTATGTATGTGTGTGCAGGGTTTGAAAAAAACGGGTTTTTTCCAAAAAAAAACAAAAACCATAGTTTTTTTAGAAAAACCAAAAACCATTGTTTTTTTGGTTTATTTGGTCAGGTTAACTAACTTTACACTTTGCACACACAAATATAAAAAAGCTTTGTACCATGCTATTTAGTATACAGTTAAACACATTTTAGTACCTCTTACCAAGAGGTTTGTAAATATTTAAAAAAGAGAAAAATATAATCATAAATATGTATACACAGGATCTTGAATTTCACCTTGTAGCATCTATAGGCAACGGAAGTTTAAACCGCTTCCAATTGCGAAATCAGTCGATTGTAAACACCCACATATGTTTGCAAAGTCTAAATCCAAATACCCAGTGGCCTTTTTTTATGAAAACCTAGTGATTAAAAATCGTTTTGACCATGGAGGTTGATTCATGTTTGTTTTCGGAGTAAACACAGTTTTTTTAACTTAGAGGTTTCTAAAAATATTGTTTTTCATAGAAACTCAAATTTTTTGTCGTAAAAATATAGGATTTCTCATAAATATCAACTACAATGCTTCCCCAGCAAAAACCAAAAATGTTAATAATAATGTTTCCCATATCGTGCAAACCCTTAAAATCGTGTCAAAAAGTAATATTTATGAAGATTTAAAACTGCATTAATGAACTCATTTAGTAATTCTGAAAATATTTGATCCTATATGAGAAAAATCATTTCTGTCAAAAAACAATTTAAAAAAACATGTTTTTTTTTAAAACATTTTTTTCCTCAAAAAAACACTTGGTTTAAATCATGGTTTAAACCAGACAAACCCTGTGTGTGTATGTTTGTCTGTTTGTGTGTGTACGTATATGCGTTTTTTGTTTTTATGTACGTGTGTGGTTCTGTGTCTATGTATGTATGTGTGTATTTGTGTGTACATGCATGTATGTTTGTATATGTATGTATTCACCGACTTGTTGATACGAGAAAAGAGCTTTTAGGCACGAACTGTTCCGTCTCGTTGTCCACAATTGTTCAGCTTTGTATTAAATGTGCAAAGCATATACACTTACACACACATGTGTGTGTATATGTGTATATGTATATGTATATATGTATATGTGTATGTGTATATGTGTATATGTATGCGCATTTATGTGCGTAGATTTCACGAGTTTTGTATTCGCGGCTGGTGCATAGTGGGCAAGAAGCAGATATGCCCGTATTGCAAGGAGAAGGTCGACTTGAAGCGCATGTTCTGCAACTCGTGGGAGAAGCCGCATCTTCTCTACGGCCAGCTGCTCGACTGGATCCGGGTTCTGGTAGCCTGGCAACCGCTCATCATCCTCGCTGTGCAGGCAGTCAACTGGCTGCTGGGACTCGAGTAGAAGCGTGTGTGTGTCAGTGTGTCAGTATGTCAGTATGTGTCAGTGCGCCAGTATGTCAGTGTGGCAGTGTGTCAGTGTGGCAGTATGTCAGTGTGGCAGTATGTGTCAGTATGTGTCAGTATATGTCAGTATGTGTCAGTGTGTCAGTGTGTCACTGTGTCAGTATGTATCAGTGCGCCAGTATGTCAGTGTGGCAGTGTGTCAGTGTGGCAGTATGTCAGTGTGGCAGTATGTGTCAGTATGTGTCAGTATATGTCAGTATGTGTCAGTGTGTCAGTATGTATCAGTATGTGTCAGTGTGTGTTTGCCTCTCATCGCTTCTATTCGCCACTGCCTTAGTGGAGTGTGTATTACACTGGGTGTGTGTGTGTGTGTGTGTGTGTGTGTGTGTGTTTGCCTATGTACCTGTGTGTCTGTGTGGGGGCCAACTATGTTATCACAGTCATCTTGAAGAAGTTGTAGAATAATTTAATTGACATTAGGTTTGTATGGCAAGACGGTATGATACCACTGCTCATGAAGTGGTCGTGTATTAGTGCATTATGTGTGTGTGTGTGTGTGTGTGTGTGTGTATGTGTGTGTGTGTGTGTGTGCTGAGGTCTATGTTATATTGAATAATACTAGCCGAATTACTAGCAGGGGCACGTTCTATATTTCCAATTGTTTTCATTTCATTATGCGCGCGATGTCGTCTGTGTTATTTTCACCCAGTAAAAGCTAGCATATTTACTGGAAGGTATTTTTTGATGTCATCGACCGCAATAACCTTCATGGTTCCAGTTTTATCTTCGTGTAGTTTCAATTTATCTAAATATCACGGACTGTTAATTCTAGGGCACTCTCAGTTCGTTGATAAATGCATTGAAATTCACTCAGCTGCTTGTGTACAGTTGGTATGTTGTATTTTGCATATTCGCATGAATCACGAAGATAGTGATAGAAATATAATGCATGGAGATGGAGATGAGGTAGGTCTTCAGCGGAATGTGCATTTACGAGATACTTTGTCACATTGACCATTGTTTCTGCTGCCAATAGACGGATTTACAATGTGGTATTCTAATCATCATCAGGCCTCATCGGAAGGATTGCCTGCAAGAACCTGAAGCAAGAGGTTTATCAGGAGGGCAAGTGATAGTGTGATAGTTATAACGGATAAGCAAAGATCAGATCCTGTCTCCATTCAGGGATGAATACAGGACACACCATTTTTATCTAACAAGTGTATCTATTCAGGATATATATCATTGATTCCCAACCTATGGGTCCCCTGGGATATTTACTTTCTGGGGTAATTTCCCCTGGTTTATTTGTCCCTAATTTTCCCATGGGGTAATTTAATCCTAGTTTAATTTAACACCAGGGTAGTTTAGCAAATTAAATTACCCCCAGGAGTAACTTATTTTACCTTGGGGATAAATTACCCCAAGGGTTATCAATTAATAAATTACCCCCGGATTAATATTTCCCCAAGGTTCCCCGGGTGTAATTTCGAAATTTTTCATTTAGAAATTTAGCAATAATTGGGGGTAATGGAGAGATGACAATAAATGTCAATAATTGGGCCATAAATGTCAATGTTGACAATATTTCGTGAAAGAAGTAACGTGCTTAATAAGGTAGCATAAGCTGGAAAAGTTTGGGAACCACTGAGATATATGATCGGGCATGTTTATAATCAGTCACTTAGACACTTCTCCGTGTGCAACATTCCAAGTCGGTCATTGTGCCTGTGTTGCATTGTGTTATTGCAGTGCTTTGACTCAGGATTGTCCGCGTGCATTGGGTCAAACACTGAGTGAAAATGTTCTGCGTGTGAATTGTTGCGCTATTTCTTGACCGATATTGCAAGTTGCAAGTACAATCCACTTGATCACAATGACGGTTTCTCGTCGAATACGCTTGCACTGTTTTCGAGAGTGAACAATATTTATTCTGAATTAGAACCTCTCTTTTCTACATTGACTTAACCTAAAAATTTATCGAAGGACTTTAATTGATTTAATTTCCGCCTGAAGTGTTCAGCTTAAATCCGACAATTTAACTATTTTGTACTATTCTATCTAACTTATCAAAATTATCTAACAAAGATTGCAAACAGTACTGGGAGAAGCAAAATGTACTCTTTGTTAGATAATTTCGGTAAGTTAGTTATTTTGCTGTTTTCGCTACTTTTTGGAATGTGTTTTTCCCATTTGAACTGTTGCCTATGATATAGCATTTGATACTGGCCACACTCTTAAGCCACGCTAATACATAATGCGGCCAAACTAAGCTGATGGGAAATCGATTGCTACGAGGCATCGCTCGCTTAAGCTGCGGACACACACACACACGCCAGCCGTTTGTGAGAACATATGTGTCACTTGCACGATCGACTTCCGTTGGCAGTATAAAATATCTCACTTGGCCAGATGAGAGAGTGTCTTGGGGGAGGTGTCTGTTGGTCATCTGACCCACAAAACCAACGCGCCGTCTGCCAACGTGGATTGAATCGACAATGAGTGTTGGTGTACTCTATCTCTCTCTCTCTCTATCTGTCTCTTTCTCTCTTAATGTCTCTGCGACACAAAGAGCCGAGACTGGAGCAAACACAGGACGGCTGCGGCACCCGTCAGCACCAATATTGAATTGTTCACAAGGAGACTGCAAGTGAAATTGTTGAAGAAACAAAAGAACAGATCGACTTCTATCCAAACCGAATGAAATTATGATATATTTTTGAGATAATAGTTTAAAATAGTCCGACTCATATTATTACCGAATTTATGACAAACTTTACCTATGACGATGTTTTTACTGCCTGAAATTATCAGCTGAAATGTTGAATCAAAGATTACTTGCAGTCGCTTGTGAAAACCCGACTAATTTTCCGTCAAATAACAAAACATTTTGTAATATTTATACCGTCTTCGGGGATTGACTCTCATTTAATTTTGTTTCCTATTGATAGGATATATTTATATTTCATTTGAATATTGATGAACTGCTGAGTTAACTTGATTAGTAGAATAATCGCACATATGTACTACAATTGTTCCTGGGACCAGGGTTTTTTTTATCAACGTCTATGCCTCACCATTGTCTAATCCAGCGGTCCGTAACCCTTGTGGAGATTCCCTACTGGTGGGAAATTGAGGCATTCTTAAGTGGGGAATTAAATGTCGAACAGAAGGACAAATGTAGTAATCTGAATTCGTGTATTTTTGTGTTTAGTGCATTCCTGACATTTAATTTGGTGAAATAATTGAATTGGTTGTAATTCTCGGGGCTGATGTGGAAAAAGGAAGGGTTGGTAGATTAGGAAGCGGGGAATTGAAGGAAACATTCTACGAATCATTGTTCTAATCACACACGAATACCATTCGTTTCTCTCGAAGTCTATGAAAAACTACAAAATAAATAAATAAATCACGCAAAACCGGCAATTTTTTCAGAAAATATTTAATGATAGACAATGAAACTAACTGGGAAAGTGGTTTATATGCAGTAAAACCTTCAGTAGTCAGCCTCGACGAATATTTCAATAACTTCAAATACACTTACATCTCTGCACCCGTATGTTTTTGCTGGGCGAAGGAATTTGATCAATTTATGCTACGATGTGAACTACGCCGTGAAATGTGTGAAAATGCGAGAAGCCTCAATGCGCTGCTACCACACACACACACACACACATATATATATATATATATATATATATGCATACACACCAACGCACCAATACACGTACACATACAGGTTCATACACATACATAACATACAGCCTTTACACAAACACAAGCACACACACATACACACATACATACACAAACAAATACACACACACATACACACACATACACACACATACACAAACCTACACACACAAGCACATACACACACATACACATACATAGACACATACACACATACACACATACACACATACACACATACACACACATACACAAACAAACACATACACACACATACACACACACACATAGACACATACACACATAAACACATACACACACATACACACACATACACAAACACATACACACACATACACACACATACACACACAAACACATACACACACACATACACACACACATACACACACACACACACATATACAAACATATACACACACACACACATACACACACTGGATGAGACTTACACCAATTAGCAGAAAGACGTTCAATCATGTTGGCACAGGCTGATTCATGCATGTTCGCCAACCTGCACTCAACTACACACACACACACACACACACACACAGACAGACACGTGGTTGCGTACACTTGCACTTTCTTGTGCCTGGCTGACCCGGTGGAACTACATTCTTGAGCGCCGACAGCGCCCCTAGCGGCGACCTCTGGAAGCGGCGTCAGTGTGGGCAGGTTCAGCCACTGACTTCACTAGGCCGTCGTCGAGAGTCTAGGCGTGTCTCGCCTCGTACACCTGCTGATGTGCGTGTGTGCGCGTGTGCGCGTGTCTGTGTGTGTCTGTGAGTGTGTCGGTTAGATCCGTGTGTTTAGTGTCTTTTTGATTCTGTGCTTGTTTGCGGTAGTTTCCGCGGGTGATTGGCTCATATTGCGTGTATAATGAGTGAAGATTGAATGTGGCTGTTGTTTCTGATGAGGCCGGGCTGCACACCTGTTGCACCTGTGAATACAAGCGCTCAGCTCATGACAATACGGCCAGATTGATGGCTATGGAGCGCGACATGATGCGTAGTGATGTGAAATATTTATGAGACTGAATCTTCGTTGACGGGTGAGTGAATGGGCGTACATTTGTGTCGAGGCTCGGGGGAATGACAGCCATCATGCATTAGTGTTTATCATTGAATCAGTTGGTCACTTGCATAAGGCCTTCGACTATTTTCGGCCTATTCTATTACAACACACATACGTCAATGAAAAGTATATTACGTAAAGTATCATTTTTCACGTATTTGTAATTTTCTGCATTTTTTGTGTATTGTTATTTTTTGCTATGCTGGTTTTGGTGATAAAATACTCAATGAACTGAGCAAGGCAGAATTCATGAATTCATGAGGAATTATGATGAGTTCAGTTCATTGTGTATATTGTCATCAAAATCAGCAGAGCGAAAGTAACAATACACGACAAATGTGTGTGTGTATGTACGTGTATGTGTATGTACTCCGGATACAATATATCCGAATATATGAGAACCCGGATAAAAAAGAACTCCGGATATATAAGACTTTTTCTTCATTCCCGACAACTCCCTTTTATTCGGGGTGCACTGTTTATGCAATATACTTTTCATTGAGGTATGTGTGTTGTGATTGACTAGGCATAAAATGACTGAGGGTGTCATGTAATTGACTAACTGAGTCAATTTTGAGCACTAGTGCATGATGCCTGTCATACCCCCGAGCCTCGACACAAATCTACACCCCTGCCAGTCACACGCCATGACTATAGAATAGAATTTATAGAAATATAAATTTATAGAATTTATATTTGAGATAATAGAATTTCTATCGACAAAAGAAGTTGAACTATAGAACAAAGATTAAGGAATATATATCAAAATGAGGTGAAATTCCAAAGCAGTTAATAAAAGCATACATTCTTATACCTTCATTCCTAACACGACCTTCAATACTTAAACTTTATTTAACAGTAAAAATAAGTTTAATATTTGTTAAAATAAAAATCAGATGTCAAAATATGTGGTCGCGAAATACTTGCAAATTTGGCTCAAGTCTGTTGTTTAATATTTCAATTACAAAATTAGTCGGCGGAGCAGAATTTCATTGGGCGAATTCTACAATCCCACAGCCCCTGTCCACCCAGCAGAAAATGATGGTACCAGATACCAGTCATGAGTTGTGCCATGCATTCTGGGGAGGTGGCCCTCTCTAATACGTCTTTCGCCCTTGTGGCGCCATAGCATGGAGAGGGTCGGTTCTGCGGTGGCAGCGAGCTGCACGGTACACACCTGTGTGTGTTCATAAGCTTCGGCTTCTTCCCGTGTAGCAGCTGCCACTTATGCATTTAACATTTAACTTTTTTAAATATCATCTTTATTGTAATATCTCTATTATATAATATCAAGATTTATCAAAATATGGTTGAATGTACCATATCATTAGGGAACCTGTATTTTTTCGATAATTACGACAACAAATATAAATAGTAAGCTAAAATACATTAACAATTGATATTTATTGTATTTAATTAATTGTCATTATTAAATGTTGCGCTTATTTGTCACAGACAGAATTTTTCACGTTTGTGTCAAATCAAATTGGGATGCACATGAGCCATTGATTTTCACGTATTAATATCATATATCTTATTAAACAAGCATAGGAATAATAATAATAAAGTATATACGTACGAATAATTTAAACGAGCGTTGTTACTATTAATAATAATATTACTATGATGATGATTATTATTATTAAAATGAATTTACACATGTGAAATCAGAGAGGCGAAATGAGAACGTCATATATTACATGACTGCAATATCCATGCAACTTGATCATCAACAAACACACACACACAGAGAAATGAGAGTAAACAGCTGAAAATACTGAAAGCACATAGTGTGTTACGTAATTGTATATTAGAAAAAATACTATTTATTGTATATACATAGTATTTATTTGCAAGTCATATTGCAACGGAGGAAACAATTGCAACGTTGCGGCGGTGAACAAATAGTGAGAAACTAGAGACAGACGTTTCTGTGCGCTTATTGTTTATATTCTCTACTATTTCACAATGTGTTTGCAACACGACAATTACGTACTTAATTACTGCAGTACAAGTTGTTGTTGTTTTTCCCTTTTTATGGCTAAAAACTCACCGACGAACGTGCAACAATTAGAACAAGAGCACTCAGCGTGCGTGTTAGCAGCAAACGACTACAAGAAAACTACTCATTACTATCCCGGCGACAAAAACGAGGTGAAGGCTAGCAAAAAGATATATTACCATCGCTGAGCGTCGGTTACGACGAAGCACGCACGTCCTTCCGTCGACGTTGACGTTCTCGACAAAGACTCCACCAGTGTCGCGAGCAGCTTCATCTGTTAAACATCTCCCAGACTGTCTCAATCTTGTCTGTGCAGTGTGGTGTGTTGGCGCAGTGGCTGTCATAGTGCACTACATATGCACTGGTGAAAAATAGAGGTGGAAATCGTTGAATGAACGTGCATGTGTGTGTGTGTCTGGCTGTGTGTCTTAGTGTGTGTGCATGTGTGTGCATGTGTGTGTGTGTGTGTGTGATTGCCGATAGGAGTGTACCATCACGTGATCCATCAACAGGTCGATAGCAAGGTGATTGCACGGGACCCTGTCAGCAGTTACAAGAACAAAAATACACGCATAATATATATACACTGAGTAAACACACGGTATATATATATATATAATGGGTGATTACTTACCAATAATTACCCTGTATTTGAGCTTAGGGTTTAAATATTCATAGGTTACCTGGCTCTTTTTTCATCAATAAAATGTAGCGTATTATTTTTTTAATTCTGACCAGCTTGCGGATAAATAGAGCGTCACCCTCTTATTGAACTGCAGCTCTAATTAACGACACTAATAGTAGGATGCTTGAAAAATAGAACGACCCGCCGCTCAACTAAACGTATACGGTATATGCTACCAACAATCAACGCTGAAATTCACTTGTTTGGACGTATTTTCGTGTTGATTTCGTGTTGTCAGGCCACAGTCACCGCGTCTCTATGATCATGCTTCCACTGCTGTTGCTGCTGATGACCCAGACAGCGGTCAGGTCAGCACAGTCGGGGTCATGTTCCAGGTCATGTGTGTGTCACAAGGACCAGATGGACTGCTCCAACGGCGACCTCACTCAGCTGACTGATATTACTCAGTCACGCAGCATCACCTCTCTGTGAGTACCCAGCATTGCGGTGACTCAGTGAGTACAAATTAAAAGAGAGCATTACTGTACATGCGAGTGACAAATTTCAATGGTGGGCTGGCATACGTCAGTAGTTTGTAACCTGTGGGGAACGGAAGAATTGTCAAGTGGGGAATTAAATGTCGGAAAGAAAGACAAATGCGTGTTTTACGAGTTCTATATCCAGATTCGTTTATTTTCGTTTCTAATGACTTTTTGACGTTCAATTTAGTGGAACAGCTAAGTTTATTGCTATTTTAGCGCTGGTGTGGGAAATTAAGAATTTAATCAATTCTATATTTTTTTATTCAATTAATGAATTATTTAGTGAAGTATTTTTATATACATTTTACAAGTAATATCAAAATGTTGGTAGTTTTAAATATATTTCACATACATTTATTGCATATCACAATATGAAAATTTGCACAAATTAACGATAATGAATTTCTATAACAAATTAGATGCACGTCTATTGCGCACACATGAACACACACCATTTGAAGTAGGAATTCATTTTTGCGAATAAGTAATGAAAAGGCAGATACAGGAATGAAACCAACATGAGAAATATTCGTCCAATACATCAGCTAGGTTGAAGAAGTATTGCTGATCTATCTAAGCTCAATCTACTTTACAATAAATATATTTGGGATTTCATAAATATATTTGAAATAACTGAATCCAAGATATATGTAACACGTAGCTGGAACTAGTCATTATCATGTGTGTATATGGTACTTCATATACACAGAATATAAATTAACACCAATAGGCCACTTTTTCACAGTGTATTTGTACAAATCTTTAGCTAGACGATTCGCACATTTGCACACAAATATACATACATGCATGTGTATTGTATACTGTCGATACATTAACGAAAACCACTCGAGTGTAAACGACACTAACACACACACACACACACACACACACACACACACACACACACACATAGAGAGAGAGAGAGAGAGATAGATAGAGGGATAGGGTAATGCATTGTCTCAGCAGGGGTCCTCTTATGCGACAATACTCACACAAGTGCGTCACATTTTCCCCCTACGGTTCCATGTGGAGAAACGTTCTCATTAAATGTGTGTGTGTTTGTGTGTTTGTGTCTTGCATTAGTACGTTCAAACACACACACACACACACACACACACACACACACACACACACACACACACACACACACACACATACACACACACATACACATTATGACAAACATGCCCATGAAAGAGGCAAAATATGAAAGACATCACATATTGAACATTCACTCATACCCTAATAAAAGTTTTACTGGATGGAGAGTCTCCACTGCATTTCTAATAGAAAAGACAATAAAATGACATTGTGTGGTTATATATTATAATTTATATGTTACTCTTAAATATTGCGTCATTTCATAGTTGTTATTTTCTTATAAATTATTCACACCAGATATGCTTGAACAACTGAATGTATCGTTTTTAGTGACACACCTAAAAATCAGTGTGTTGGTGAATTCACTGGTCCGTATTGTTTAACATATGCTCTGGAGACGGGAAAACACCCATACACTAGACTACAAGGGTGTGTCATGCTACAAAAATGTACTGGGTGTGTGTGTATGTGTGTATGTGTGTATGTGTATGTTTAAATTTATAACTCAATATACAATGTCACTACACACATATTTGTCAGTTTATATTTCACTCATACGAATTTGACGTATAGTTGAAAAATATAGAAATACGCATTTAAATATAAAGTGTTCATTACAAACCCAGAGCGATATAATTACGATTACGATTACGATTATACAAACTCATTAATGCGCGTGTTTGTGCTTGAGTTTCATCACGCTTGTATAGTAATTGTTCGAAATTGAGTGATGAACGTCTAATACCACATATTCTACATGTCTCAATCGGCACATTACAGAACCTGCTGAAATAGAGGCGTAAATCATCCATGTGCACGCAATTAAAAACTCCCATAACTGATAAACTTACAATTCCTGCAAATCAAGCCACCTGATAAAACTATATACCGGACTTGCAATGACACATACATGCTAGTAAAATGTGTATTTCGCTCGATCAAACTTTATCTCGTGCAGCATATTGCTGCTATATACTGCTAGTGATGCCAAACTGCCAAACTATGACTTGGCCACACTGTGATTTTCGCTGTCCGATGTGGCGGTTGTCATTGATGGCGGAGATAAGCTGGCTCCACAATTCCCGCCCACGTTGGCTATTCTCTTCACTCTGCTGATATACTTGGTCGGAACGTTCATCCGACTGAGTTCCTGAATGCGCTCGCGTTTGAACTGTTCGATCATCTGTTGTTTTTGTGCATCCACAAGTCTGCAACGTTGTCCTTCATCAACTTTAGCCCTCCTTTCTTCCCGGCGCTTTTTCTCCACCTCCCATATCTGCTGCTTCAGTTCATTGAGTTCCTTGGTCTTCATTTCTCTGGAGGCTCGCTCCAGATCTTGTCTGACCCGCTCGTTCTTTTTCAGAGTTTCCAACGTGCGATAGAAGTTGGCCTGCTCTTGCTGTATTTCCAGGGCCAAGCAACGCTCTTTGTTGGCTATCTGCTGTCTCCTTGTTCTTTCGATCTGCTCCCGCTGCTCAGCTTTCGCATTGGCTTCGTTCATTTCGCGTTGACGCCACTCTCGTTCTCTCCGCTCAAAATCGCGTCTGGCTTTCATCTCATTTTCGGCAGCCACGCGATCCACATCTCGCTGCTGGAGATGGTGCATTCTGGCAAGCTCCTGATCGCGCAGCTTCCTGGCGGCCAGTTGTTCCTGTTCACGTTTTTCCTCTAGCTCAGCCTGTTGTCGTTGGTACTCGACAATCTTCAGGTCGAGCTGTTTCTCGAGCAAACCTTCTTGTTTGGCTCGTAGCTGTTGAAGTTGATTGGCCCTGTCAAGACTTTGAGTCGTCCTAAGTTGTTGCTGTCGGCGTTGCTTTTTATCTTCAAGTTCCTCCAGTTTCAATTTGACCATGTTCTGGTTAATTAGCTGTGACTCCTTCTGCTTCCTATCCCTCTCCAATGCAGCCGCGGCTTTCTTTTTATCGATCTGACTTTGCAGGACTTGTCGTTGTTCTTCTTTCAACCGTTGCTGTGCTTCCTCGCGTTTTCTCTCACTGATGATACCTCGCTGTCGTTCCTGATCCACCATTATCTGTATCCTCTGATCCTCCTCTTCATAAGCCTTCTTGATGTTCTGTTTTTCCTCAACTTGCAGGTCACGAATCATGTACACTTTAGCCTCTCTTATCACTTGATCAAGAGCTCTGATTTCTTCATCAGCTTCTAGTTGAACAATTTTAGCCTTGTTAAGAAGTCTGGCATCTCTGCTGGTGACCTGCTGCGCGCCATTATTGGCCTCGGCGTCGCGTTTGCCGCGCAAGTCAGCAGCAGCGAGTGTGTCGCTTCTTTCTTGCAGTCCAGCCGCTCTCATCCGGTCCCTGTCGTTGGTCTCGTTCTCCGCACGGCAGCTGACAGAAACTGCACCGGCATTATCGTTGACACTGGCAAACTCTTGTCGACTGAGTCCCACTGTGGTGGAACGTTTACATCTGGGAACTCGAACTGTACGAGCCATTCGATTCGTTACCAAAAGCTGCTTGTTGGACGTGCATTGTTGGCCTGATTTCTCTCGATTCTGCGTGTGTTTCTTGCGCTGACAGAGAGAGCGAGTCATACCTCCGTTTCTGCTCTCGTCCGGCTTCTTACGAGTAGCCAGCATATCGATAATGTTTTCGAAAATCAGAATTTATGCAAATAGGAACAAATAATGCAGAACTAAGCCTAGTTTAACTCTAGCATTGAATTTAGGCTATATTATGCGAGAAGCTTATGCAAGACTACCTACCAAAATGGAGACTTCACTTCGCTTTCGCATGTACATTATAAGCATTAGTGCATGTACGCATATTTGTCACCTTGAAATCTAAACCTGCGTTTAAAATAAAAACAAATTCTGTCGAACATTCCGTGAATTTTAAAACTAAAATTTATGTACGGACTGATGTTGATAACTCGAAGTCAATGCCGACTAAACAATGACGCCGAAAATCTGTGAACGAATCCACGCGGCCGAACACCACGAACACTTTCATTTAAAATCAAGAATTTGTATAACACTTGATGGACTTTATTATAGGTATTTTTGCATGGCTTGATGTTTATACAAGACTTTGTTTTCATAAGTCAATCTTGTATGACATGATTTTATGAAATTAGCTTACACTAAGCACTTACTATATCTGAAATGAAGCGTGTTTTGGTCTCATGTCGTGGAAAATTGAATAATCACAAATGAAGCATATGCCAATCGGAACGTATGACTTATATATCTATATAATCGTTTTCTTGCAGCTTGTATTTTTCAGCTTGAACTGTCACAGTGCTTCTTAAACTTATTGAAGATACTGAACTACACAAGTTTCATGCATGCATTCATCAAGCTTTCCATGTTTGAAGTATTATGAGAATAATCACAAATCACGTAGGATCAAGACAGTCACACAAGTAGGCTACTACTGAGTGGACCGAGTTGCTTGCAGCACAGATATCAAGACCAAGCGATGTGGCGTGATTAGCTGCAGCCAATGATGACCAAGCAGAGCTTGACATCACGACTAATACGAGTTGTTGAACCAAACCGCCGAGCCCCTGAAACTGACTCACCGAACCCCTGGGATTAGATCGAACCCAGGTTATGAATAACTGTATTAAGAAAACAGAGAGTCGTTATATATGCAATTAATTAACACGAGCTTTGCTGGTGTAAATTGAACATGATATCAAGTTCAATGGCGTTCGTAAAGTCAAGGAATATCCAATTACACGATAATCACAACATATAGCCACGAGAGACGGTGAAAGTACAGGTTGAAAAAGTGCATGAGAACAACGAGCTGGCACGATGCCAACATAATCATAGCACCAGGCTGCACAATATAACACGCCTTGAAACATTTCCAACAAGCCATGTGATCTTGCCGTCAACCGAAACACACACACACACACACACACACACATATGGTAACATACACAGTTGTCATCTGAACTGTAGTTAGCCTTTGCCTGATCCGTATGCATGTTGTCTGAATAGAACATATATTTCGCAAACCTAAGGACACTTACCACACGTGGGTCAGCAGGGGAAATTTGTGTCAGTTTAAAATATTTTTATTTACATGGATATTTTATGTATATAGTTATACTCATCATCACCTCATTATTCATATTCTCGCATTGTGCTTCGTTTATTTACATTTGTCTGAAAAACAAGTGGGGCGTAAACCGACCTAAATCGTTTTTATGATATTTTTTTCATCTACGCTCTCACTCTGGCTCACACCTTCACTCTCGCTGTTTGAATCTGATTTGAACTATTAAATTTCAACAAATATCATGCCAAAAACGCGTGAAACGCTACCTGAAGAAGCCACTTGCTTGGGTCAAACAAACACTTCACTGAAAGTAACGTTGTTTTTTCAGGTCAGAGATCGCGTTCTATTGGCCGTTGGCGAGTGTAGTTGTGTGTGTATGTGTGTGTGTGTGTATGTGTGTGTGTGTGTGTGTTTTTCACTGTCTGAGTTCTTATTAGTGTTGAACAGCAGCCGTGCTGAAAAAAACAGCTAGAAAAAGAGCGCAGCGCTACCAAAATAGATTTTCAAGCTGAAAAACGAACGACGGCCTGGCGAGGGCAAATATGTTTTGTGGATCACGGCTCTCTCATCTCTTCTCACCTAAATCATACACACACACACACACACACACACACACACACACACATACACATGGTGAGGGACGTGTCTATAGACGTCCATAGACGTGATAAAAGATGCAAGTGAAGATTGACGGATATCCATGAAGTGTTGACGCCTGCCATATCCGAAATTGTGAGTGAAACTTGTGTTTTAACTCAGAGGGTCTTAGCAGGAGGTGCTCGCAATCATAGCAGTGCGGTTTGGTTTCTAAGGGATGAGAGAGCTCCTGTGAAAAATTTAGGAAAATACGCTTTACTTATGTTTTGAAATTTTTTCCTGAAATAATTTGTGTCTGCTTAATATCCTCAAACAGTATGCAAGAGCTATATTTAAATATATTTTCCCAATGAAGAAATGTATTTACAAAAAATGATTGAGACTCCAGTGGTGTGCGAGAATTGAGTGCTGATTTGAAAAGTGTGCGAGCACTAACAATGGTTGAGAACCACTGTTTTAACCGCTATCCTCTGTTTCAAACGGGTTTCTTATCAGGAATATGCGCGTGTATCAGTAGTTTTTCTATGAATGGCCTGCGTTTGAAGCAAACATACAAACAGCAACCTGTTGAGACTAAACATTGACGTTGACAACACAATTCTGGGACGCGTTTGGCAAGAATTGCACTTATCGGCTTATTGTGTTTCATTTAACCAATTGCGCGCACATTGAACATCAGGGAACATTCCATTTAAAACTTGACATTTCAAGCTTTCTGAATTTACCAGATGTGTTTCCATATCCCAAACGGTCTCCGAGATATTCAATGTCAAATTGTGGCCAAGATTTTCGTAACAGCCCTTATAACACGACCTTTTATAGCCGTGAAATTCCCGGTATAGACTAGCGCAGAGGTGTTTTAACGAACGAAGCCAACATTACTCTCAAAGTAGAACACATTATGCAAATTATCATAGACACTATTGCGAAACACAGGTGAGGTGTCAATTATAGTACCACGCGCATCACCTGTCCAACCTGACCTGCGGGCACAATTACCTGGATTAAACCGGCACCTTTTCACACATACACACAGAGGTACACACACACACACACACACACGCACACATACACACACACATACGAACACACATACACACACGCACACTCACATAGACACCTACATATATACACACATACATACACAAATACACATACACATACACACATATACACACATGCATACACACACACGCATACACACATATACACACACATATTCACACATACACACATATAC